>NQII01002210.1:252108-362535 GCA_002778355.1 Clitarchus hookeri
AACGTTTTCTTCGAGTGCCCCCTTCCCGCTTCGACTTATCGTCTCTCGTGTGCTCCTCTGGATGTTTCCGCCACCCTTAGCGGTCACACGGCGACAAAACGTTTTGTTGAATCAAATAAATTTGCTTTAGCACAACCAAATTAATTGTTTGTATAGGAGCAAAGAAAGATTTGTTTTTGAAACCAAATTATTACGTTATTCTTATTTGGTTGCCAAAAATTGTAAGTTTTGTTTGGTGCAACTAAATAATTATTTTGCACTACGTACTTAAAACAGTTTTGGATAATACAAAACAACAAGAAGCTCGACCGGGATTCGAAACTAGATCGTTTGCGCTCAAGTGCTACGTCCTATAGTAACCTCAGCTAAATACACAAATTATTTTTAAAGAGGTGAATTACAAATACTGTGCAACGAGCGTAAAAAAATACTTAAAATTTTACAGCTTTAATATTTTGTTTCCTGCTGAACTTGAGTAAATGCACCAAAAACACTTTTCACTATCCCAATTATTAAAAAATTACAAAATCTCGAGTTGTATTTTCGAATGAAGGAAATCAAATGTGTTACCAAACAAATTCATATAGTTGATTTTAATAAATATGTTGTTGACAATCTAATTTATTTTGATACAACACAGAGGTTTATTTTATTGAAGAATACATTTTGTTAAATTAACAAAACTAATTTTGTTGTTTTTCATGTTTTGTTTACGCAACAAAATATTCTGTATGGGCAACTAAATATATTTTCGGCCCTATGAAAACAATTATTTTATTTGCTCGAACAAATCTTTTTCTCGGCACACTCTTCGGGATCGTCATATTTATAAGAGTTCTTGGTATGTTAATTAAAACCATAGAGATTAATGCTATCTCACCTTTTTATGGAAACCAACACAGAAAAAAACAAGAAAGGTCAATCCTAGATAATTGTTTTACCAACTTTGAAAGCAAATATTTTACAATAATGAATTATACATATTTTTTTCTGACACCATATATATATTTTACATGTCATTGCAGCATATTAAACCGTGGGAAATAAATGAAAAGTGTGTCAAAACAGTAAAGTTGCTTACAAGTTGGTGATGACAGTTTTCTATGATTGGCCTTTTTTCAGTTTTTATAATTTTTACTTTCTGAACTCGGTGAACTTCAACTGACGTTGTGATGGAAGGAGCTTTGTCACGTGTGTATTTATGTTATCAACTTTTAATAAGCGGGGTTAATAACGTACTTGTCATGTTTGTCAGCCCACGAGCAGACATGTTAGGGCAAAAGTAACGCCTGTTCAACGCTGAATTCAACATGTCAAGACGCGCGACGACTGTGGTCTTGTCTATCCGCAACACATGCGTGTATAGCGGGTTGTGAAGCGTTTAGCCTGCGTGCCAAAGACACGTATCGTAATTGGAGAACATTTGTGTCATTGATCAAAAGCTCGTGTTTGGCTATTGATAAGGTACTGTGTTTCCGATTGTTGTGGAGGCCTGGCAGATATTCCACCAATACCAGCCCGTGGACCTACTGGCCGGTGCGCAAGCGCCGTCGTCGTGGACGTCGGGAACCTGGGAAGCTCAGTACTAGGTGGCGAAGCGTATCGTTCATGAAGCAGCCCAACGATCAAGGCGGAAAGCGGGATCTCGGAGTGCCACAAGGGCGAAGTGTAGAGAACCTCACTGTTGAATTCTGCGGGCTGCCGACTGCGGCTGCGTAAGATCGTTGCAGAGTCCTCCGGGACTCGATCCGCGGCTTAGTAGGCGCTACTTAAACGTCAGTCTAATGAGGAAGCATCAGTTAAGTATCATTTAGGACTCTGTTTATTTCACCCTGGTGAGGCGAGACTTTGAATATTTCTACAGAATGAAGTGATGAACTTAACCTCTGGCAGTGGTGAGTTTGGACTAAGAATATAACAGGCCGACTGAAGAAATGTACTTCGTTACTGGTAGAAGTGAGTTGGGTCTTNGGCCGACTGAAGAAATGCACTTCGTTACTGGTAGAAGTGAGTTGGGTCTTTGCGTTTACTTGCTATGATTGTGGACTTAGTATTTGGCGGAGATTACGCTGAGCATTATAATGAGAGACCCGGAAATTTCGCGGATTCATTTCGCAGCAAGCTAGACTCCACAATCCTTTTTGTACTAGAGCCTCAGTTAGTTGTTCATTGGCTGTTGCTCCACTTTTACAAGAGACAAGGTGATACTGGATTAGGCCCTCTTTTTCTTGCAGTGCCGGACGATGCCGCTGGTCAGCCGGTTTTCTCGGGGATCTCCCGTTTCCCTCGCCCTTTTATTCCGGCCCTGAAGTATACTCACCTCCCTTCACTCTCATCGGCTCTCAAGACCACGATGTTAAGAGCCGCCCATACCTCTTCACCCAATCAGTCACTATTTTTCTTGCTTATTACATACTGGTTAAAATGCGCCCAGGGCGTGACTTGCGAGCCGCAATCCAATTAAAACGAAAGTCGGATGTGTATGTGTTTGATGTCTACCTTGTCCTCAAATTAATTCGCAAAATTTCAAGGACTCTAATATTTCACTGCGGGAGTGTGGGCGTAGCGAATAAACTTTCGTTCCCTAGACAGAGATTTTTAAGATATACGGTACTGCTCCTAATTTACAAAGTTGGGAAAGGGGCTACGAAGTACGGTATATGGTAATGGGATGACCTACTCTGAAGACAAAAGCTCGAAGCGAAGGGACTCGGGGGCACGCTGGTTTTTCGTCTTGAGGAAGAATTACGGGTCAGGAGGAAGAGAGAGGGAGAAGGACTTTGTGAGCCCGTGTGGATGACTGATGTCATGATCATTGTACTTTGCTTTCGGTGAGTCAGGGCAAGCACTATCTGCATCTAACAATGTTGGTGGGGAGCGTATCCCCTGATTTGCCGCGACTGGTGTGTGGTGCAGAAGCAATACCTGCACCTTCGGGTGTAAGGTGAAGGGAATACCCTCGGCTCAAGAGAGGAATACCCTCGGCTCGAGTTGTAAGGTGTGCAGAGTGCGCTCCTCGTGACTATCGATATTAGTCCACTACTCCGGCAACGTTCGGTCTCGGTTCCCCTGTTACCCCTTTCTCCTTCCCTGCTCATTGTATTCCCCACATTTCCACGCATGCGCGGTAGACAGCTTAANTATTCCCCACATTTCCACGCATGCGCGGTAGACAGCTTAAGCACTATTGGCTTCTGATGTTAAGCTAGTGCTCGGCCTTCTGGGGTGCTCTTGGCTATTTTTAACTTTGCTCCTGTTCCTGTTCGGTCACTCAATGCTCTTGACCANTCGATATTAGTCCACTACTCCGGCAACGTTCGGTCTCGGTTCCCCTGTTACCCCTTTCTCCTTCCCTGCTCATTGGATTCCCCACATTTCCACGCATGCGCGGTAGACAGCTTAAGCACTATTGGCTTCTGATGTTAAGCTAGTTCTCGGCCTTCTGGGGTGCTCTTGGCTATTTTTAACTTTGCTCCTGTTCCTGTTCGGTCACTCAATGCTCTTGACCANCTCGGCCTTCTGGGGTGCTCTTGGCTATTTTTAACTTTGCTCCTGTTCCTGTTCGGTCACTCAATGCTCTTGACCAACTCGACTGTTGGACGTCGTCGAATTGGGTCATCGCCACGTTTGTCAGCTCTGTGGCAATCATGTTAACTTAAATTTTCCTCGATGGCCGTGGGGTGATTCACAGGTGGGTTTCAGTTGCAGTGTTTGAATTTGTTTATTAAGTGGTATTATGCTGGGCTAGTTCACGGTGAATAGGGTTGCGCACTTTCCGTTTGCATTCTAAATTTGATTTCGGTCGCCCCGTTGAAATTCGGTTTGGTATAATCTTGCAGGGTAAACGTGTGTAGATCCCAGTAGAGTAATATGTGTGTATTTAGAATATTTTAATATTTTATTAATATTAATTTTGCCGTGGCTAGTTGTGTGCGAGTTGCCACAAAGTTGCCTGTTTGAATTGAAGAATGGGACCTCAACTGCTCCCGCAATTTAGTTGTGAACGTTTGTGATAACGCACCTGCAAATACTTTTAGATTTTTGCTTATATTATCTGTGTTTATTTTAATTGAGACTTTTAATTTTTTCTTTTAATGTTTTAACGTTTTTTATGTTTTTACGTCTGTGAGGCTTTGATAGGCACCATCCGAGTACCCTCACGAATTTTCACTATATATTTTAAGGTAATATTCTAATTCATTTTAGGTTTTGAATGAGACGTGATATTACGATTTTGGTCTTAGCTTGTACTTGTATTCCAAGCCTGTTTACTCCTTGTATTTTATAAAATATATTTTAAGTGTATTTTAAATTTAAATGTTTTATATTCAATATTATGCTTTGTGAAATGGCTCATATCTCGTATAAGTATTTTTGACGCAAATTTAATTTATTGTGACTTTATTCCAAGTAGATTAAATTGTTTAAAAATGTTTTGTCTTGCTTCATGACTTGTGTTGAATCTCAACAAAGTGAATGCAAAGGAGTTGTTTTGTGTGGAGGATTGAAGGAAAGAGCAGATAATGGGTCACATTTTGTTATTATGTGATATCCTCACGTCTACAGTCAAACGCCTTCGCAGGCGATGTTATATTGTATTTCTGAGGTTTTATTTCTGTATGGCTAATGATCTATGACAGTAATGCTCGTGTATAGTATCATCGTACCTGAAATGTTGGTTGTTATTATGACTACGGATGAATCGTTNCTATGACAGTAATGCTCGTGTATAGTATCATCGTACCTGAAATGTTGGTTGTTATTATGACTACGGATGAATCGTTATCGTGTTTGCATGTAGAGATCTGAATGGTCTCTAAAAATAAGGGCTTCATCATAATAAAAAAATATATTATAACGACACAGTAACACGTTCAGAACAAACCAAATGTATGTGGTTCATTTGTGATTACTCCCGCACTACTATGGAACGCAAAAGAGCATTAGTCAAATTTGTCCATTTAAAGATTGTTATGTTGAATTCCTGCTTGCCATGCCTTCTTCGTCCTTGTTTAGGAGCATGGTAGAAGTATGGAGGGAAGTTGTTGTGTCTGTGGGCACGAGAACAGTACCACAGTGTGAATGTATAGGCTATTTTCTGTAACTTTTAAAAGCCCTCTCATTCAGAAAACAAGGTAATAAATATATATTATTTAAACATTAGACGTTAACTTTCTAGTGCAATGGAAAATAATTATACTGTGTTTATTACTTACATGGCTATATTTATTTAAAAAGTTTGTGAAAAGGACAACAAATGGCTGAAAGAAAAAAGTAACTAGGGTCTCAAAGTGCTCTCTTTACCGTGAACCGTCTATAGTTAATTTATTATGTTTCCCACCCTCTTACAGCCCTCCCTAGTAAATAATGTAAGCTCCTCAACGTCACTTCCGGTCGTGAAGAAGCATTGCGATGGCAACTGAAAGTAGTACGAACACACTTCGCATGTGTTCTCTTTTCTCAAAGTTTTGATCTTTGAGTATAGGGCTTTAATACAGCAATATTTTCAGAACAGATACATCATTGTTCCTTTAGTTTAAAATATCTTAAACAGGTGGCTATAACAGTCCATTCTGGATTCCTTCCAGCTTTGATTAAGCCCTGCTAATGTTCTACTTCCAGGATATTCCTCCTCCTTTCGCAAACAAAGCTTAACAGTCTAGAAGATTACACCAAACGGACAACGCATCGCAGTCGTGCGTACTTAGTTTAATTATATTTTGTATTATAACTATGTCTGAGTAGTCATTTCCAACACACCTAATTTCCCCCTGATTATATTCATACTAATTAAAAATGAAATATATTTTATTAGTAAAATATTAAAAATTTTAATTTAACCAAAAATAAGTTAACCTTCATGTTAACAAAATTATAACAGGTTTTTGATAGATAACATATATATAAATCCACCATTTGTCCACGCCCACAAGCAAAGCGCAGAACTTCAGAAGTAATTTTGTCATTTAAAAACGGTTCAATCTTTTGAGTGCTGTCTGCTTTCAAACAGCGTTTGTTTTTTTTTTTTCACGCCCAAATTCTAGTTTCTGTTTTTCTACCTCTATCTTTAANCAAACAGCGTTTGTTTTTTTTTTTTCACGCCCAAATTCTAGTTTCTGTTTTTCTACCTCTATCTTTAATATTTTTTTTTTAAGTGAATAAGATCTAAAACGGGTTTTTTCAAATCAGTTTTGACTATGAAATTTCCGGTACACGCTACTGAACACAGCATACGAGCATGCAACATGCCTTTATTACATCATAAAATAATATGACCACTACTGAAAGTCCTGCAGAGGCGAGTTCACAACGAAAAGACTGCACGTCCCCTNCCTGCAGAGGCGAGTTCACAACGAAAAGACTGCACGTCCCCTCAGTGCCTTGCACGTAAAGGCGACCTCACGCGTTCGATGCGCGTACTCAGATCGCCATTACTGCTCCCATGCTTCTAGGTTTCGGAAACGCAAAATACCTCTAGCCATTCGACGCCCTTAAGGCCAGATATTTAATGATAATTTTTAATTTAATTATGTGAATGAGATATATACAAGGACCACATTAATAGAAATATTTGTTCTCAAATAGTTTTCAAAATTTAACACCGAAAAGACAAAAGTTTTGGATTGTGGGGAGCCCAATTTCTATGCTCCTAATTAACTTTGCCAAATAAATCACGTCTCGTAGTATATATATCGTATGCACATATTGATTAAGTATCAAGAATATTTAACAATCGGTACTCGGGTACTGGTATCCTTAATCACTTTTACAATGGGTATTAATATTTTTGCCAACAATTTTATTCGCCCAAAATAAACAAATATATTGTAATATTATCTTATTTTGATCTACGATTCAGAATATTTTTATGGCGCCGCACTACTTCGCGAGTATATGTTCATTATGCGTGAGTTTATTTTCTAGTTATTGTTCTTCGTGTGTAATGATGATGAGGTTACAGCACCAAGCCTGGTTGAAACTCATGAGATTAACACTGTGGCGAAATATAAGTCGTGACAGGAGTGATCAGGCAAGATTAGCACGCGTTTCCCAAGGTCGAAAGTCGGACATGACATAGCAGGAAATGGAACCCAGTTTGATGCGTTGAAATGCACTACACCACCGCGATCAGTGCTGTCCACCAATGTTTTTTGGGGTGTGTATAGCATCAGTTCCGTCGTAAGAGCAACTATGAATTCGTTTGTCTTCTAAATCTATGTATTTTGTTATTTTAAACTGTGTTAGTCATTAACAATTACTTTTCTCTCTCTTTTCAGGTAAGCAGTATTTTGGATGTCATTGGCGCGAATGGTGAGTTCTTACTTTTCCCTGTAATGAAATCAAATAATTTCTTTATTTAAAAATAACGCATAGAAATACACTAAAAATTTATTCATACGTGTTACCCCGAACTCACATTTCCCCATGCTCTAGTGACTGCTTCGTTAAAATGCACCCGTTTGTTAATTTTTTTTCAGTCCAATTAGTGGATAACTAACGACATTAAAGTAAAAAGAAAAAAATGGTTTTAACTGATAACTACTGTGTTGTTATTTTTGTATCCAATGAGTTTGCAGTCAATACATGAGCAGTCGTTGTTTTCTGTGATATTTAATATCTTATTTCGGCATTTTATGCGTTTGTGCGGAAAAGAAAGGCGCATCTTTCTGTTACTCCTATGCATAGTTAATTTATTGGGAGCCGACGAAAAGTAATTATCAGTCGCGTGTTAGCAGATTTAGTTAATTTAAAGGAGTGCCAACGCCTTCATCAACACTTTAAGTGTTAAATGATAGTTTTCAATCCTTGCGAATATTTTTAATTCCCTTGCGAATTTTGGTATTATTTCTAAATTATTTTCTTGTGTCCATAAGCATAAGCGATTTTACTTCGCGAAAATATTTCAACTCAGGGGAAATTTNTTTCTAAATTATTTTCTTGTGTCCATAAGCATAAGCGATTTTACTTCGCGAAAATATTTCAACTCAGGGGAAATTTTAAGACACTAATGGGTCGTACGTGTTTTCTTGATTGGATTGTCTATGTTTTTGTGGGTTAGCAATTTGTAGGTGAATCACGCACACAGATAAATTAAGAGTTAGAGTACCCAAATACATTTTTTTAATGAGCATTTGTATGGTCTGGAAAATAGTTTGTTCCAAACAACTGAATTCGTTCCCTTGAACCAAATGAAATATTTAGAAAGTATTTCTTAAGTCAGACAAATATGTGGTTGATACATAAGACACAAGTACGTTCAACTAACCACTTTTGTTGCCGTGAGCTTTACGAATAAATTTTCATAACAATATTAATTATTGTGTTTGTATGGAATAAATAGAGTGTGTGATTAGTTAGAACAATTTCGTAAGCTTTTCGGCGTATGCATACTGAATTTCTGGTGGAAAAATAATCAACTGTGCCCATTACCAGCATTAATTTAGCTGGCATAGAATAATCAGGTCGTTTACCTTGGTTCGGTTATATAGCTAGAGAGTTTGTTTAAAATTTATGTGGCTGTTATTATAATAGCAATGCTTGTTAGTGTATACAGTGAAACTTAATACTGGAATAAACCCTACGAAACAATTTCAACAGAAAATATGAAAATGTGTATGGAAGTTTGAAAATACGTTATTTGATGGGTTTGATATTTACAAACCTGAAAACATTTTTTAAATATGAAGAAATATATTGGCCGAGCTCTTTGAGGTGTAAGTTTAAATGTCCCGCATTTCTTAATTCATTGTGAAAAAAGAACGAAACAATATTGCACTCAGTTATCGCAAACCAAATCCTACAGGTTTGGGGCAGTCAAATAAGAACAACGAAATAATTTGGCTTTACTTGTAAAGTATTTAATTGCTTGCATACAAACAATGTATCTGGTGGCGAAAAAAGAAGTGTTTTAATCCAGTAAAAGCCTTTTCTCAGTGCGATCACAGACAAGGTATAAATATACACAAGTGACGTGGCGAGGTATTTATTTTGACGTGTGCTGATTGACTGAGCGGGGCTATGGAAGTAAAAATTTTGTCTGCTGCAGAATATCTCTTATTGGCTGTGCTGCCGGCTGGCAAATATGTCAGAAGACGCTGATTGGCGAACGGCGTTCGGACACGTTGCTGGCCGGTGGCGTTATTTTGCTGCCGTTTGCGGCTGGACTTCTCTCGGTATAAATGGGTATTTCACTTCTGTATTCTTATGTATTCTGTGGTATGGAGGTACAGTCTCACAGTTATTACGCATTCTGAGTAACCCGGTCGGATATCGACAGGATTTCTCATGCAAACAGCAGCCAGAGGGAAAATAAAACATGTAAGTATGTGCACCCAGTGTTTGAAGTTCACCCTGTGCACTGGATGTTTTCCTAAAAAACATTTGATATACCAACAATATTCTCTTATTATTTATATGCTGGCACAAATTAGTTCAACGTAGAATCATAACGCATACTCTAGCATAAGGCTTACAATATTTTGTTTTGTTTTTAAGTGTTGTGAGTATTTTTGGCAAATCACAAACCAGAACATTAAAATTTAATACACTATTATGTAAATGAAACGTAATGACATATGATGAAAAGGATTATCCATTAAAGTATGTTATACGTTTCCAACGGCAGACTTTAAGTGGTAATACTACCTAGCGTAAGTTTTCAATGTGCGCCATTAGAGATATGTGTGTTCACCGACGTAAGCACGTTTAATTAATTGCTAGAAATACCTTAACACTAATTGTTAGAATTATGAAACTTGCTGTAATTGTGAATGATTCCGATAGCGTTTAATTGCATAGTTCTCTGTACGACGGTGGCTATAGACCTGTATATCTAGATCTGCAGAAAATGTCGTGGAAAGTAACCGGCGACGTAACATTACGTCGCTGGTTTCATAACAGAATACTGACGTCGTAATATCTGGCGAAGTTATTTTAACTTTGCATATCAGATGACGTTACGTGATAACGTGATATCGGCCGTACTCAAAAGTTTTACAAACACCTAGCGATGTTTCTACGTATGCCTTCATTTGACGGAGTCATCCTGCAGCCATCCTTGACGCCATACTGACGGGTCGTTGAGAACCCATAGACTAGCCATAACCACAGCTTCATAACAATCAGTGGTTAAATGTGGTGGCGTATTACGAAAATATTTTGTGTCTGCGTATTATTTAGAACGATATAGTGCACACGCTAAATCTGAATCAGTGAAAATTTTACTGTTTCAGTCAGATAACAGTACCTGACTGATTCAACAGTCACTTCAGTGAATTTAACTGATGAGTTAGTAAAAAAAACCATTTTTACTCCATTTTTCACGAAAAAAAGGAGCCCCTAATAATGGCCCGTATGACATACGCGCTCCGTCTAGACAGCTATCAAATGATTTCCCACAATTCACTTACTTATAACGACTAATTAAAGTGAGTTGTGAAATGGTTCGGATAGACTAGCAATCGTTTAATTCTGCCCTCTGCAGTAATTGCGGACCCTGGCTCTATAGATGAGATACATTGACCTAGTAGCAGTAACCTTCTTTCACGATAAAACAAGGAGAGAGACGACGTACTTGCACGCAAGAGACCAGCGCTTTCCCCTCGTTTTTATGGCAGGGAGCTTTTAACCCTCCGCGTTTTTTCCTCGACCGCTTAAAATTTTCTGCTTCTATCGCGTTACTCAATAGTTACGTGGAAGTTAGTTTATGACGTACCGCACTTAGAGATATCCAGATACATTATTTTATACACGTGTCCTATCTTGTAGTTTATAAACCAGTTGGCACATACAAACTATTCGAAGGTTGAATCCAAGGTATGCGTTATAATGAAACTCCTCAAGATGATCGTAAAAGTGCTGAGTATTTTTATGCACCATGCTTCGATTAATAACGTGTTGAAGAATGCGCTAATATTGATCTGCGAAAAAATTCTATCCCCGCTTCACCGATACTTGCATCGATTAATTTACTAAAGCGCAATACCTTTCATCAATTGAAACTTACTAGCTAAAAAATGTCTTGAGTACGACGGGCTCCATGATCGTAGACATCTGTCAACGAGGCACAATAAATGTGTGTCTCCTAATATTCCAGGGTTCGAGATGCGTTTTTGAAGAGGTGTAATTTCCCACTATACCTTGGTGCGCTAGATGGTAAGGACGTAAGATTTGTGAATCCTTCCCACAGTGTATCGTTGTTTTACAACTATAAATGTATCTTCCCCATTGTTTTGCTCACTTTAGTGGATGCTAATTACTTCTTTGCAGCTATCGATGTGGGAGGGTATGGAACATCTTCTAGATGGAAACATATTTAAAAAGTATGTTCTGTACCACAAAATTGTTTCCGGATCTCTCGACTTACCTGTTTATAAAATCCTTCGCTACACCAGTGGACAGTCGGTGCCCCCAGTCATTTTTGTTGAAGAAACTTTGGCCTGAGTGAACATTTTTTGCGACCGTATTCTAAGCAATGTTTAGATAACAAGAAGCGCATATTTAATAATAGATTGACAAGAGCACACCGCTTTGTGGAATGCGTATTTGGAATATTTGGTAACAAGTGGAGAATATACCACACAAGTATATGTTTCGAAGCAGACTACGTAGAGCTAATCGTGAAAAGTGCTTTTTTACTTCACAATGTTGTGCGTCTGTGTGGTGGATACCAGTTTGAAGATACTCTGTCCTGCCCAATGGACCACATTCCTGTAGTTGGTACTGGTGGAGACTCTAGTTGGGCACAAAATATTAGAGATTCATTCTCCTACTGTTTCGTTTCTCCAGCAGGATCTGTGCCATGGCAATACGTTAGGATATAGGAAAATAGTTTAATGTGATTGTTTGATGCTTATCACGCAGCCGTATTAGTCTAAATAGCATTTCAGCTATCTCAAACTACACTCCATCTTTCGTTATAATACTATCATAGTTATTTTCATCTTTTCTGAAGCCATGCTGAAGTTCTACTTCCAGGATATTCCTTCTCCTCATACAAACAAAGCTGAACCGAGTCTATAAAATTACACCAAAGGGATAGCGCACCGCATTCGTGTGCACTCAGTTTAATAATATTTTGCATAAGAACTATTTCTCACTTGGCGTCGTCAACATACGTATTTTATCTCTTTTTTATTCATATTAATTATGTAAGAAATATTATAATTTGTAAATTAAATATAAGTATAAGACCAACTTAATTAAAAATAGGTACTTTTAGGTTAACAGAAGTATAAAACACTTATAACACATGCTATGTTTATAAGTCATACGTGGTGTGGTTTTTCTAAGGTTTGATTTAAAAAAATGTGAAGGATCCACGAATAGACTNTATGTTTATAAGTCATACGTGGTGTGGTTTTTCTAAGGTTTGATTTAAAAAAATGTGAAGGATCCACGAATAGACTAGCAACGATGGGTTAACTTACGAAAAGTGCCGAGTAAAGGCGGCTGTCCTTGTATAAAATAATACGAAGCAAGCGCCAGGATGGATCTTTATAGCTACTCTGGTTCGTTCCAGACCTTGCCTAACCCTGAAATATTGCGGCTCCGCTCTCGCTCCAAGTTTCGAGAAATTACTTTCATAAGTTGGCGGCCGTGATTTACACGCGCGGGAAGTCGAGCGCGGCGGTATACGGAGCTATGTTTGAGAGGGGTACGTGGGGGAGAAACGGCGCGAAGTCGAAGCGGTGCTGCTTCCAGCGTGTTTCGTGATTTTAATGGCACGGGTGAGCGGAATGCAAAGTTAGTGAGCTCTGCGAACTTATCTTTGAAAGGGGGAGGGGGAGGGAGATGTTGTTGCTTCCGTTCCTTACGCAATAACTGCAGTTTCACGGCCACTGCTTGCTGCTGAGGAATATCTGCTGTTCTAACACAGCATTTGAATGAACAGAGCCAACCATATACCGGATGTTCAAAACAAAGGCGACGAAACACACTGCAACCACTGGCGGGTGAATTTAAGGGGAGTGGTGTGCGGCCGGCGAGGGGAGAGGTAGCTGCATGCCAAGCCTTACGTAGCCTGATGCCGTGCTAGAAAATATTAGTCTCCGTATTATCAGTAGCGCCTTTACCGATGCGCACCGAATATTTTGTAACATTTAGTATGTATCCTGGCTGTTACTGATATCAGCAGCCGCCGGCCGGGCCGTGCCGGCAGCTCAAGAGCACACATCTAGGAAGGTGACTCTTCCGATCTTGTAGCGCTTACAATACACGACACCAAACTTAACATTTTACTGGAGGCAACCTACGTCCGGAAATGCATGACTTGGCCACTATCAGGCGACAAATTTGGGTACACATTTTTGAGGATACTTAAGATGCCAGACCCATCAACCATTGAGAGTCTTATGTAGGTGCCTGGAGCTGTTTCAGCCATCGAGTCAGAGGAGCGAGGGAGTGATAAGAGCGACACAGGCCTGCGTTACCTGCCACCCCGGCACAGAAGGTTCTGAGCTGACGTGCTATGTTCCCGCTGTACCGCTCTGCAACAATGGCGCTGTGACAATGACCCTTTCATTTTATAAGTTTAAAATCTGTAGCAAAGTTCACTGCGTGCCCCTGTGCTAATTGTGAGTGTTTCCAATTAGTACAATTTTTGATAAGGCATTGTGAGAAGGTAGTTTTTAACTATGTTGGAGAGCTGAAAAATTGTGTTTGTAATGTGTGTGGTGTCTTGAAAGTAATCTTCATATTTCATCTTAAGTGTATTTTCTTTTCATAATTTGGCACATATGAAGCAAGTTAATTTGTTTGGTACAATAACGCGTATTTCAAACACACAGTGCTCTTAAGTCCAACTAACCTTCGTACAAGGTGTTCACGGTAAACTCAGAACTTTTTAAAGCCCTGTTTAAGATCTACTTGTGTAAATATTGTAATTTCTGATTGTTAAACGGGTGACAGTGTTATCTTAAATTCACATTAAATTGATAAAATCCCTTACACCTAAAATTTACTTTTGTTTCGCCATAGTTTACTTTTTAGATCAAACTATTTNATTAAATTGATAAAATCCCTTACACCTAAAATTTACTTTTGTTTCGCCATAGTTTACTTTTTAGATCAAACTATTTAAACGATAGCAATCGGGATATAGAGCGCATCTTAACGTATATTTTTAAGTCCACAATATTTGGCTGACGTTGATTTTGTTGTGTCCGTAACCGTAAACAAAGTCAACATATTATTCATTTTTTCCAGTCTTACACGAGAGAATGCAGACTGAAATCGGTCGATTCTGGTATCAGGAATTGCGGAAAGTAGTTATGTATGTCATATTAAGATTTCATTTTTAATTTTATGTCTTAAGAGTACGTTATAATGACGTTTGAATAAACTCAAGAGGGCTAGGGTAACACCACCTTAAGTGTATGGAAGGACCACGATGGTGTAGTGGTCTGACCACTCGCCTTCCACCTAGGCGAACCGGGTTCGATTTTCCGGCGGGATCACTCCAGAATTTTGGCATGTGGGAATAGTGCCGGACTATACCGCTGGTCGGCAGGTTTTCTCGAGGATCTCCCGTTTCCCCGCCCTAACATTCCGGCGCCGCTCCATACTCGTCTTGCTCCGCCCTCATCGGCTCTCAAGACCTCGATATTAAGAGCCGTCCAAACGTCTCCATTTAATTAATTTGTACCAATCTACCAAACTGCTTCACAGGTGTAATTTCATAACATATTAAAAATTGTAAAATTAAAACTTTTACTTCTTGACGTGAGGAAAATGCCTTATCTACACTTCCAATAAATAATTTAATCATGCAATTTTTTATGATTTTTTAGAGTACACTAAAGCCAAGCCTTTGTAATTAGATGAACTCTCAAAAGCGTGATACAATATTGAACTGCCGTTGAATTTCTTACTAATTACAAATTTTGTTTTGAACCTTTATTTGAACAGTAACAGTGGTTATTCTTATCGTTTATCTCCACGTAGAACTGCGCAACGAGCATACACAGTCGATCACAGAACTTCCTGGTGTTAAACTGGGGAACTACGACAACAACGCTGACTAATATGGCAGTACCTTGGTTCCTTCTCCATGGGACTCTTTATATTCAGTGATTATATAGTTAGTTAATCGAGAAGGCGAGTTGCTTCATCGTCTGCTGCACGGCGATGGGTAATCGTGTTGATGGGAGGATGGCTCCTGATATGACATCATGGGCTGATGAGCTGTGAAGGAGTGGGGTGGCAGCTGCTGGTAAAGCATCTCCATCCCCCTACTAACCCTTAAATTAATATGTTCGTCACCCGACAAGATGGGTGTGAGGGGGTTAATATTTCAGCTCGCGGAGGGACAACTCCCGCGCCATTGTTTGTGGTGGGGTAACTAGGTAATTGGGAACAGGCATCCAGGGACCTTGAACCCATGATGAGGGGAAAAAGAAGAAGAACGAAGGCCGCTTTCTTTGCCGCAGTGGCAATTTGTCACTAGGGCTTGGTTGCAGTTTTAACCTCCTCCTCGCGGGAAGATAAAAGTGTGTCATTTGTTACANTAGAGACAGATATAGAAAGCGAGAGAGATCTGGAGAAACTCGCAGAGAGAGAGAGAGAGAGAGAGAGAGAGAGAGAGGGATAGCTAAGTCTACACATGGCGCTCTACCACAACATATGGTCACGACGTGGTGTAGCAGTCAGTAGAAGTTAATAACTGACAGGCTACGATCAACAATAATTATTTTTTTCAGTAAAGCCTGAAGGGCATGCGTAATTAAGTACCAATAGGGTACTGATAAACATGATTTTATCGGGGACTTTAGTTTATATGGCGCTGTCCCACATGACCTGAACATTTTAATCTTGGCGTTAGTGTTTCTGTATCACCAAGTTACAGAGTAAGTAATTAAACAGATTCTAAATGGCGTGGTGGATCATTTGATGTAAACGAACTCGGCCGCTCATTGGCTGCACGAAGCTGTGGGGAAGGGCATCGAGTCTGATTCACTATTGCACGTTATGAAATATTCCTTATCGGTAGGGCTGCCGTCTGGCAAGTGAGTCTGCAGGAGCTGATTGGTGAACGACGTTCCGTTATATTGCTGACCGGCGAGGCCATTTTGCTGGTGTGGTGTGGGTGGAGTGCACAGTACACGCTGACATTCCACCTCTGTATTACCTGTTAAGTACTCTGTTACCAATCCGTCGGTAAAAACATCAAAATAAAAGTATTAGATTATAATATTAGAAATGTTTATATATAAAGACTGCTATATTTATTAGAAAAAATTAATACAATAAATTCCTTTATTGAAATCCAATGAGATATTTTTGCACTGTCACATAAGGCATATCTCAGAGACTGTAAATAAACAGTTGTCAGATTAACAATCAAAAGTAATCGAAATTTACGTTTCGTAGTCGCGTCCAGGATGGCAATAATTACAGTTTCTGATTTTTTTCACGAAAATAAATGAGTACACGGTATACTTCGACATTATAAGCACCCAACAGCAGTTTGTCTACTGCAATTGATTCCTGTCTGCTTGAGACGGCGTTTTCATATTAGACCAGATCACTCAGAATTCGGCAACATTCATGTGCAGACAGTTAATACGTGTCAAAATGTAATTCAACCAATCGAGGTAAACGACCCTACAGCGTTTTAAAATATATATTTGACCTAAAAAAAATTTTCGCGAAATTTCTTTACTTCTAACAATGATAAGTTTGTTGCCCTGACGCAAACTTTCCCAACAAAATTGTGCGAAATTAGCCAGCAGACCTGCCNTTGTCAGATTAACAATCAAAAGTAATCGAAATTTACGTTTCGTAGTCGCGTCCAGGATGGCAATAATTACAGTTTGTGATTTTTTTCACGAAAATAAATGAGTACACGGTATACTTCGACATTATAAGCACCCAACAGCAGTTTGTCTACTGCAATTGATTCCTGTCTGCTTGAGACGGCGTTTTCATATTAGACCGGATCACTCAGAATTCGGCAACATTCATGTGCAGACAGTTAATACGTGTCAAAATGTAATTCAACCAATCGAGGTAAACGACCCTACAGCGTTTTAAAATATATATTTGACCTAAAAAAAATTTTCGCGAAAATACTTTACCTCTAACAATGATAAGTTTGTTGCCCTGACGCAAACTTTCCCAACAAAATTGTGCGAAATTAGCCAGCAGACCTGCCNTCTAACAATGATAAGTTTGTTGCCCTGACGCAAACTTTCCCAACAAAATTGTGCGAAATTAGCCAGCAGACCTGCCCATCAATAACGCGTAGAGGCTTGTTATATCACATTTACCTGGAAGTTTAGGTGTGTGGCTGTAACATCCCGTCGTGACAGTTTTGTTGGCAGCAACTGAGAAATGCTCGTTGGGCTGTCTTCGTAGCGAAGTGGCCGCTGTAAACAGGGATGGGTTACATCTCCAAGTGCAGCCCAGCCAAGTGGTCACGAGTGTTGCCGAGCACTCACGTACATTGCCGAGGATCAGCAAGGCGAGAAGGACGTTGTGCTGCCTTACTGAGTGTACTTTGCGGTGACGTGTGTACTGAGTTGATAGCCTTTTAGCCTACACTCGTCCAGCCTTTAGGCTGTTCACTGTAAAGAGAGCACTTTTGAAGCCCTGCTTCCTTTTTCCTTTCAGCCCCTTTTTACCCTCTAACCACCTTTTTAAATGCATATTGCCATGTAAGTAATAAGAGCAATGTGTTATATTCTACCACACTCGGAATTTAACGTCTAAGGCTAAAATATAACATATTTTTTGACTATTGTTCCAAATGAGAGGGCTTTAAAAAGTGCTTACTTCACCGTGAATAGCTGATAGGAGCGTTTGCCCAGCAAAGCGCTTAAAGAGCCTCCCCAGTAAAAATGTTACACGCCTCAAGCTCACGTCCGGCTGTAAGGAAACATTGCGACGGCNAAGCGCTTAAAGAGCCTCCCCAGTAAAAATGTTACACGCCTCAAGCTCACGTCCGGCTGTAAGGAAACATTGCGACGGCGGTGGAAAATAGTGTAAACTAGCTTCGCGTGTGTTCTGCTTCCGCAGAATTGTTAAGCGCTGACTGTAGGGTTTAAATAAAACATTCTGTTCAGAAAAGTTACAGCATTGTTGCTATAGTTTGAAACACGTTTTTACAGAAGAATTTATTAATAACGTAAACAGATCGCTATCAACCGTGCTTTTGTATGACTTAGGAACTTTTGAACGACCACAGTTATGTTTCAATAACCAAATTTTTGAATGGGCAACCAAATATACGACTTTCATTTCTGTCCTGAAAATTTATTTACGTCGAAATATTCCATAGTTTATTTTAAAATTAGAATAGACGAAACTGCGAACACAGAGTACCGTGCGACAACTTGTTCCCATCACTCTCCCAAATTTTCTTTTTCAAATTTATTTGATAGTAAATTTTGAATACGAAATACTACCATAATATTTCACCATCAAACAAATATGGTTAGCAAAAATTTGAATGTGTTTGGAAATATGTCACAGTGTAAAAGATTTTATTTAACAACGTATTATGATTTGTATATAAACTTAATTTTCAAAGTCAATAAATGCTGCAGTGTTACCATGCAAACAAACTTTGCCATGCATATTTGCAACTAGATGAAAATAATTTATTCTGAATTGTTTTACTGTCTTTGTTTAGTGCCCAGTTTTAGCAGCTTTCATGTCCTGAGAGATATTATATAATTTAACCATGGCATTCTTATTTCGTTTCCAGTTTTTGGTCATTCTTTTAAAGACCATTGGATTCGGAAGTAATCGTTTTTTATTTGCACGATTCTGGATATTCTGACTGCCTGAATTCCTCAAACATCCAAGAAATTTAATAGCAGTTCCTGTACATAAAATATTTAATGGAAAGTTGTTCGGCCCAACTTTTTCAGACAAATATGGCAGTGTTTATGACGTTTAGATGAGGTCACGGCCTTCGCACTTTATTTTACAACACATATTAAAAGAAATTTCACAAAGAAAAAAAATTAACGGTGTGGCAGGGACGCCAAGTCTTAAAATGAAACATCATCTCCATATTCCCAAGTCAATGTTTCGTGTATAGGTGTCATGCCTTACAGCGGTTTTCCTGTAAAGCATTTTGTCTGTGATTTAGGCGATTTCGTACTCGTCAGAGTAAGAAATATTGACAGTGCCTAACAGCTGAGGTGTCCAGCGCTAATATGGATGAAGTGAGGTTGAGATGGAGCAGAGGTGGAATGATGGAATTAAATGTTGAGAGAACGGAAGTACCCCGAGGAAACCCACCGGCGATCGGCAGCGTCCGCCATGTTTCTCACGCTTGTGTTCGCACTCGTGTGTGCGTTGTAGGCATCGCAACGAAGCACAAGGCCGTAGTCATTGTAAGTCAACGGCTAGTAACATCGCCGAAGTTAGGCGAGAATTCCGGGTCGTGAGAGTCCACATTCAAGACCCTCTTGTTTTTGTAGACTTCATGTGTGTTTATTTCTTCGTTTCATGGCAAGATATAACTGATATCATAGTAAAAAAATACCAAATCATTAAAAAAATAGCATTCATAAAGTTTTTTAACCGTCAATGTGGGAACTTTAACGGAAAGTGTTAACTCGCGCCAATTTCAAAATTTTATTTAACGTAAAAGATTGCTTTAGTTGAAGTGTTTATTGAACTCGCAAGAGTGCCATGCTACAGTTTATTTTAAATCTGACCTTTACTTCCCCTGCAACAATGGTGGGGCCGCGGTGTTGAAGTGGTCAGGCTACTCGCCTTCCACCACGGCGAACCGGATTCGATTCCAGGCGTGGTCGGTCCCGGATTCATGCCGGACGATGTCACTGGTCGGCAAGTATTCTCGGGGTATTTCCCGTTTCCCCTGCTCTTGCAATCCGACGCTGCTCCATAATCACATCAGCCTCATCTTCTCTCAAGACCTCGATGTTAAGAGCCGCCCAAATCTCTTCACTCCACTCTCCAATAACTATTTGGACTTAAAATTATATACCACAAGATAAGATTAAAATAGGGGCTTATCACTCAGTAAATTTCCAGGGAAATGTAGTTATTGTTTATAATTTTTTTTTAAAGTAATTTCCCGCCACTGACATACTTTCTTGAGCTATTATTTTATTTCGCAACGAAATATATGTCATAAGCTCAAAATGTAGAAAATAACATTTTACTCTTAAGCCTCCTTAAATTACCGCCATAAAACCAAAGAGTTAATAAAAAAAATAGTTATTTCAAAAATATTTGAAACTAATTATGGATAATTACTTTTCAGCTTCTGTACTGCAAGAAAGACATTACCCAGTAATATTATGACTACCTTTACGGAACTAAGTTTCCTGGGCGAAATTGCAGTGGCATTTTTTTTCCTGAATTTTTTTCCTGATTTTTTTTCTAGAAGATAAATTGAATGTTAATAAACAGCGACATGGAAAGCATAGCTTTAATATCTTTGTTCCCCTGTGCTCAGAGTGATTGGAGCTTGGAGTTCTCCTTTGCTTAAGACACGCTGCCCAAATAATTTAACTGCGTCGCCCCTAACTCATTTCGCACTGCTACGTCTGTTGAAACGCCAGATAATACGTGACTACATTCTGCACTCAGATCAGCCAACCCAAGTATCACGCAGATATGTGGTATGTCTCAAGTGAATATCCTAAACGTTCTTTCTGAAGGACATGTATTATTAGCGATTCGTAAATTATCTGTTACCCGTTCGCGACAGTGCCTGTCGTATGAGGAAGGTGTTCGCATATTTATTATATTTCAGTGAAAGACAATATATATGTCAATAATCCTTTTGCTTGCACATGAGGGCGAACGTATGCATGTACGCTTGAAAACTTAGCTCTGTGACTTACTACACAGATGCTTTGAAGGTTAGTAATGCAGGAAAAATAGGTTAGTTGATATTTTTGTTGATAAATTTGCATTAAGGAAATGTAAGAAATTACTTTAAAATAACGATAACTTTATAAATATTTTATCTTGTATGTGTGATTGGACCGACCAGTCTGAAGGTTTTAATACTCTCCTGTTTCTGTAAAGTGAAGCAATCAGGATACATAAAACAGACACTTATGCGTGTTGTGGGATCTTGAGTATTTTAAGGACTTCCCAATTTTTATGAGGAGGATGCTAGAAATAATCAGGATTTTTTCTGGTTCCTTGTGCTATGGACGAAAACAGGAAACACGAATTCCTACTGCTCGTATTCTTTCTCTTTCTCTCCCTTTCTCATTTGTCTCTGGCCCCTTCCCCAGCCTCGTTCTCCGACTGGTCGGGCGTACTTAGGTGAATACGCCCGAGTCTGCTGCCGGGACGTGGCTGTTGTCGGGTCACTCTCTCAGTGGAAGAGGGCTCTTCAAAGTCATCGGCGTGCGCGCAAATGGCGAGTGGCGTTTCTGCTGTGCGGACGGTGGAAGTCCTTTGCTCCCTAGACGCCACTGAAGAGGGCGCATTCCGGGGTCACAGGTCAATCCCGGCTTCTGCACACACCACTCATTTCATCTCAGCAAGTTATGTCCTCCATTGAGAAAAAGGTTTTGGTGAATCAAACTAAGTTGGTATGGCGCAACCAAATTAATTTTTTGTATAGCGGCAATAAAATATTTTTTTGTTGAAACTAAATTATTTTGTTATTCTTATTTGGTTTCACCAATAAAAGGCTTGGTTGGTGTAACTAAAGATTAGTTTGGCTCTACGTACATTAAACAGTTTCGGTTTATATTTAAAAAAAATTGGAGTCCGCCTGAGATTGGGACCTACTTTATTTGCTCCTGAGCACTACGCCATAGAAACCTCAGCTAATCTGAATGAATTGAGATTTTTGGATATTTGGCATTGCGGTGCAGATGTCTATCATGTAACATCAGGACTGAACACGAAAAAAATAAACTTAAATATGACAATTTAAGGACGAGAATATAAATATATGTATCTAAGTATACTTTTTTAGTGTTCAGTCCGGTTTCTTCCATGACAGACATCTCCTTCACAATGGCTTATGTCCAAAAATCTCCATTTATTCATTCACTCCCATTGCACAATTCATTCACAGATCACTCAACTAATCTGACTACAGATGAAATCGGAATGTTTTTAACCTTTTCATTCGCACATTAATTAAGAGTTTATGGTGTTGCAAATTATAATATTTTGATGCGCGCTGTACTTAAGCTGGCAAAGAACTTCCTCAATTTTCACGACCAATAATCTGCAGTATTTGTGATTGGTAATCAGTGATAAGAACCAGTGATAACGTAGAGTAGCAGCACGGTTTAGGAATCAATTTCCCGTATGGCAGATCATTGGGCACCGAGCCTCGCAGAGTACAGTACCGGTCAAATATAAACTTCGTGTGCAACATGTTGACAGTAGTAGTTCTCTACAATGGGCACGAAAGGGTTAAATATATACATTTGAAATACTGGACAACGTACTCAAGTAAGTATTTAAAGTTTTACAGCTTTACTTATGAGTTTCTTGTTGAATTTTTTAAATTATGATGTCTATACCATTATTAAACATGAACAAATGCGATAACAAACACTGATACTCTCCTAATTGTCACGAAATAATACAAACACGCTCTTGAGCTGTATTTTCTAACTAAGGCAATCCAGTATTTGGCCAGACAAATACATAGAGTTGACTTAACCAAATATTTTTTTGAGAGTGTAATTTATTTTTACCCATCACAGAGGTTTTGTTATTTCAAGCGTGTATTTTTTTTTAGTTAGATTTGTGTTGCTTTCCAAGTTTTGATTACTCTACAAAATATTTTGTTGAAGTAACTAAATATAACTTTGACCCTCTCCAAATACACATATTCTTAGCTGTTTTCTCAGTGTGGCCAACGCGAAAACTACGCACCGGAACAAAAAGGAGCAGACACACATGAACGAGCGTCGACGAACCGAGCACCCTCATGGTCTTTAACAGTTTGTTCTAGCGAGAACAAGAACCCTTTGTCCGTCCTCGTTCAGAGCAGTATACATCTAATTCAGCATGGGTCTCTTCCCATATAATTGAAACGTTTATCTATATAATTAAATTCTAAAATATTTGAATAACTATTTAAAACTATTGCTACAATTTCTTAAATTGAGTGGGCTAAACCAGGTTCGTTAAGGGATGGAGGTCTTAATTAAATAAAAGATTTGTTTATAATATCCTCATTTATTAAAAATAATTACAAAGAAATACTCTGGTCTCAATATTTCACAATAAATTAAAATACTCTCGTCTCAATATCTGACAATAAATTGATATAGCTTTTTATTTACAATTAATAAATTTAATTAGTACAATTAAAAATCATCTAGAATTAATCTATTTATATAACTAAAATGAGCCATAATAGACTGTGTATCTAGACGAAATTAATTAATTTATAAATTATCTGTCCATATTTGACAGTTCCAATATTTACAATAAAATCTGTCTCGCATGTTATCCAGTCCCACCTCAGTTTAGTCAAGGTCCCACCAGTCCGCAATGTTCCAGAGTTCCCCGAGCGCCCCCATGCACAGTGGCCTTCACTCGTCGCGTTTCACGCCCTCTCGTCCATTCACACCACAAACACCTCGTTCGCCGTCGTCTCGCAGTCTCCCGTTGTCAACCGTCCTCTTCACCGATGTCACTCGCTGCACCAGACGTTGCTCTATTACCGCAGTCAGCCAGCTGGCTTCTACCAACAGACTCCCAACCCTTGGACCGCTGCAATATTCACAGGATTATAAGCCATCGCCCAGAAAAGTCTCTAAATACCACCTTGCGCCGAGGGTCCTAGTTCCCAGGATATTCTTGCGCAAATTATCTTGCGCATCCTCTAAAGTTTCCGGCATTCCTGGCAGGTGGAGCCACGTTACAGTCCATGTGACGCCAGCCAAGTCAGCTGTCAATCATTCCCTGCGGCCTGGTGACGGGACTGGCAGCGGGTTTGCCTGGGGAGAGGNGGAAGGGTCGAGGTGGGTCACCCCCAATAGAGCCGAGTCCGTGCATAGTGCCCGTGCCCCATGCGGCAGTAGACACGTAAAATTATTTTCTAGAACAATTTAAATTTAACAATTACTTTTTGGTGAAGTATATTCGTTTAATTCACATACCGTAGGACAAGAAGAAATATGTGTTCCTTTGTAATAGTAATGGTAGTAATATTTACTCCATATTAAAAGGGAAGGGCCGAAGATCCCCGTTTTATGGTACCGTAGACTGACAACCCGGCTTTAATTTGAAGATAGACGTTATCCTGGCCACATATATAGAGATATAAGCACTCGTGTAACTTTAAATGTTGCAAGATTTTTTTGTTCCCTTTTTTTGGTCACCACGTTGCGTTGCATACGTTGTTAATGAGAGCGTCAGGGTTGCAGTATAATCACAGAGCAGATAAGTAGAGACGGTATCATTTCGCTTTATGGTTCAGAACCAAAGTAGGCTGCATACAAGTATATGATAGTTTCACGCGGTTAATTGCCTCTCCACTCATCAGACACGCTCTGTAGGATTCAAACTAATAGTAAAAATTTACCATTCTGGTAGCTACACTGTGTGGTTGGGTTAAACTGGAGAATTAGAATGAGCTGACTATGGCGACAGCCAATGAACAAGTGATCTCTGCTCGAGAGTGTAGAATACTGCGGGGTTTAGCTTGGTGTAGTTTTATAACACGAAATGGTATATTCTCTACAGATAATTAAAAATAGACTAAATGGCGTGCGGTTCCTTTGATGCTGGCGTAACAATTCCCTTATTGGCTGTTCGAGGCTCTGGGAACGTGCCTTATATGACTGGCTGCTACAAACTGCGAAAGTTTCCTTATAGGCTGGGCTGCCGGTTGGCAATTATGTTACCAGATGGAGTATCGGCGTGGGATTGAACTGGAAATGGCTTATTAACGTCCTCCCGGTGTTATGACCAAAGGCTTATCAAGGGACGGTTTACAAACTAACACACGTGTTTCACCAAGGATTCGAACCCAGAATCTCCCGCACCTCAGACCGGCGGCGCAACCAACCGACTGCGTCACAAGAGGTCGGCATTCAACGGGGGAGAAAGGGTTTGTTGGTGTGGTGCACGTTGTTAATAAACTAGGAGCTGTGCCCGCGTATGACAAGGGGCAATAAAGGGTGGTGGAGAGTGATTGGTGGTGGGGAGGGGTATAAGCAAGCTAATGCACATTAAGACCTGCTCCCGCTCAGATGATGACAACCACAAGGGAACCTTGGCTAAAGCCTGGATCTCAGGGATGAGCCAGAACCAAGAACCGGGAGAAGAGAATGAAAAAAACAAAGCGTTTTAATTGGCTGTGCTATCTCGGCACCCGCATCTCCCGTTACTTCTTCATTCGCCATCGCAGAAAGAATGAAAAAAAGAAAATACCTAGTGCAATTCTCTTACCCGGGGATTCCGTTCCTTATCGCTTCCATTATAACTCCAAAGCACACTGCTAAAGTAGTTGATTCATAAATGTTAAATACCAGTTTTACATTCTGAAGTCTCAAAAAAAAAAAGTAATGACTACGCAATACGTTAAACCCTCAGGTGAATATTTCAGGTAAATGCAGTCACCGGCCAAAATAAAATAATATATATCTAACCGGCAATAATTACAATTACATATAATATGACAGATTTTATTCACCTATAAACATTTCCTCGTATTCTAAGTATGTTGGTTAATTTCGGGAATAAGTTTCAGTCAGATAAAAAATTTTAATTTTCCAACAAAGTATTTATTTTTTTTTATTTTTAGGTAATTAAAAAAAATATGTCAAACCTTATACTCCGTATGAACAGTACGCTATTTAACACAATAGTACGGTTTCCGTGTTTTGCTACAGGCATCTGGGTTTTCTTACCTCGTAAGGTATCCACATTTTTCTATGGAATTCGTTGTTCTTTATTAACACATGTTTTGACATCAGCTAGTGTAGCATTCTTAGTTTTCTACGACGTACAGAAGTTTCTGCAATTATTTTAAGTCCAAAATAAGTTTCCTTCACAATATATTTTTTGCCCAAGCATGTTTATTCCGCAAGATTTGCGCTGTCTCATTAATCGACGCCTAGGTATATTCCAAGAGCTACATCGTAGAACAAAAGACATTACAGAGGCATATCAGAAACAGTTTCCAACAACTGCCGCACACTGGCAAGATGGTGCAGAGTCTTTTCCGTCGATCAGCGACCAAAGGTGAATTTGCCGGTCGCTTCACGGCCCAACAGGAGAATTTGTGCGCACACACACACACCTACAGAGAGAGAGAGAGAGAGAGAGAGAGAGAGAGAGACAGACAGAGAGAGAGAGACAGAGAGAGAGAGAGACAGAGAGATAGAGAACTGTTTGTGTTATCAGACAGTATATTTGTATATAGCCAAAAAAATTATTCAGGTGATCCAATTTAATATTACGTTGACCGTTAAAAATTGCTGGCTCAACACACAGGTTTTGCTGCCATCTAAAGTGGTTATTATTTTAGACTAACAAAAGTATATTTCTTTCTTTTTACGTTCTGTTCATTTAACAAAATATGTCGTTGGAATAGCTGCATATTTGTTTGGTAACATACAGCCAGGGGTGGATCCAGGGGGAGGAGTCAAAGGGGGACAGACACATCCCCTCCCTCTTCAATAACTCTCACTTTGACATTAAAGTGATCTGTAAATATTTTAAAACTAAACTAAAGTAATATTATAATTGTGTAAAATACTTATTTAATTTTATTATTTTTTATATCACTTCCTAAAATGATGACTTGAAAGTGCATTTATCCCACGGCACGACTCAAAAGTAGACTTTCACTTTCGCAATGCGTAAGTAATAGACACGCCCCCCCCCCNACAGCAGAATGACTAGATTTGCCTCTGTATATAAACAGGTTGGCGACAATCTGAACAGTTTACTACATCAAAATTGCGTATGCATGCACACACACAAATTTCGAAATAAATTGCACAATTGTCAAACCACTTTAAATAAAGTTTTGTAAATTACATTTTAAAAATACAATTTTTGTAATATCTTACAAACGTGAATTTCTTTACTGTCTCTCTACGATTTCTCCTGAAAATGTAAAACAAAATTGAGTCACGCAACAATGAAACTTCCTTGGGTAATTAACATAAGTGGTCTTAACGCGTCAGCAGTTATAACCGCCTACCTGTAGTAGGAAACATTCCTAAATTTATAAAATCTTACATCACCCGCGAGATTTTCAAACACTGACTTTACGACCATTTTGCACTTTCACGCGGAATTTGAGGTTAATTTTATATTACCATTAAATACTTGATGTACTTACAAAAGCACGCATGCGCAACCAACCGTTCAATCGCCGCTTACAGAGTACGAGCGACGCATAGCACGTTCGCTTTCTACTTTCATGAGTACGGCGTCTACATGTTGTTCGTAGATAAACTCGCATACATGAACTGCGCTGAAAGTTATCTTCATGGTTCAAACATTAGTATTCCTATAGCTCATTCTCGGTTAGTTTCGACTTTTCTGTAGCTTCAGGCTATTCCTCCACTTCGTGCTAACAAAGTTGAACCGACTATAGACAATTACAACAATGGGACAACGAAACTCATTCGTGCGCACTCAGTTTAATAATGTTTAGCATGAGAACTGCTTATTACTATATGCATTACCAACACACATATTTTCTCTCTGTGTTTATTTGTAGCTATTAATTGTTAATTGAGTATTGTATTTCATAAATAAAATGTAAAAACCAAAATAAATTTATTTAAATATGAAACACTTTTTAATGAACACAATTAGAAAAAGCATGTGAAACAGGACATATTTAGGAAACAATTAAAAACATATAATGATTTTCCAAATGTTTAGTAAAAATAAAATGATGATACTGCGAATAGACTATAAAACTTATTATCCTTAAAATTGTATATCATAACACCTTATTTATTAGTAATAGTAGGAAGTAAATGTTTGCCGTTGAATATAATTATGAACCCAATACAAAGTACGTAAGAATGAATTCAAATATATCTTTAAATATAATAAATTGAAAACTCGTATTTTTGGTTTTATTTAACGCTACTATTGGGATAAGTTGCAGGGGAGTATAATTAATTGCGAAACCAGTACCTACTTGGCAGAGACATGAACGTTACGTTCGCGGCACCGGGCAGTCGATATCAGTAAAGGTTTCCAGCTCAGGTCGGTAGAGTTGCGAGGGCCACGAAGGCTGCAGTATACGGCAAGCTCTCCGCCCCGAGACAGTTGGAACTTACCTCTCTTTCAAGACAGTGAGATTAATTTCGGCCATTGTGAAAGTGTTTGGCCCAGTTGGCGCCTTCTCCGGCAAACCTATCGGGGAACTCGAGCCCCGTCTTTTCCCGGCGTCCCCGAGTTTAATTACTGCGTGGCATGGTGAGAGGGGCTTGGAGGCTGGGGAGGGGGGCTTATTTAAACCTTTGCCTTTCCCCACTGAGTGGGTTAGAGGGTGGGCTCCGCCGTCGTCCTGAGTGCCTCGGGCGACGATACCGCGAGGGGTTCTGTCTGCCCTCCACGACCTCTCTCCAGGAGACGTCAGTGACGGGCGCCTACCCCAGCGCCGATTTAATTAAGTCCCCGTCGTGCGGGTGAAGTGGAGGAGTCGGCTGGGTGAGCTAGCTCCGGTGAATAGTGTTTTAGCGCCGGTGATTTGTCGCCCGAGTGTTGACTCGCGCAAAGTCAATTCTCCTTTACCTTTCTCCTCAACCCCACCCGCCCTTCTCTCTCTCTCTCTCTCTCTCTTTCTCGTCATACTTTCACCCTCCTTTTGAGTCGTCTCGTAGACGCGGCCAGGTTCGGCTAGTCCTGGCCGTCTCCGTGGCGCGAACCTACCCTCTGTTTCGACTGCTCGCTTATCTTCGCGAGGCCACCCCCAGGGGCTTTGTTCTACCCCCAGGCGCACAATGTCCGCGCTACCCTCTGCCCGCTCCGACGTGTGATTATCAATTCAAACTGCCGTCTCCGGCAGACGAGGCGTAGGCCATACGCAGAACTCTCTCTCCCCTCATTACGTCCATTGAGAACGACAACTCCCCCCTCCTCCCTCCTCACACCATCTATCCAGCCACCGCAGTGTGCTGAGGAGCAGCCAGCAGGAACTCGGGACCATTTGACCCGCCGCGCCTCGGATATTGGAACAGCGCCGACGTCTGCGGATTGATGTCCTCGGCAGTTAATTAATTTCATGAGAGTTATCGTCATCCACGCGTGAATTGCCGTGCACGGGGTCCTTCAGCTAATTGCGAGGTTGGATCAATCTTCGTCTGCGTTCGCTTTGTTATTTTCTGAAACGGGACGAAAACAGGATGTTGTGTTCGTACGAGACTTCGGTAGTGAACGATTTTGGTCTACTCTTTTGAGTATTGCTCTTGCCTATCAAAAACACAAGTCTGCGTTTGGGACGGCGCGAGGTGGCGCAGTGGTTAAACTTTGAACTCGCATCTGGTCGGACGTGGGTTCGAATCTGGGTCTGGCCGTCCTGATTATGGATTGCCATGGTTTCTCGAAATCACCCCAGGCGATTGATGTAAAGGTTCCGTACTACAGACCATGGGCGATTCCTTTCTCTTTCCTGCTTCTCTGAGCCACTTGCTCCGTCTCTACTGACTTCGCTGTTTACGAGACGTTAAAACCTACCTATAGTTCATTCACGGTTACTTCCATCTTTTCTGAAGTCCTGTTAAAGAAGTCATATTTCCAGGATATTCCTCCACCTCATACACAAAAAGCTTAACCAAGTCTGTAAAATTACACCAATGGAACTAAGCACCGCATGCGTGCGCACTCAGTGTAAAAACATTTTGCATAAAGACTATTTATTACTAGGCATTACCAGTAAACCTATTTTCTCACTATTTATTTTTTTCAAATTATAAATTATATCTAACAATCTATAAATAAAATATATATAAATTTTACTTAAACCAAAAATAACGTATTTTTACGTTAACAGAGGTATAGAAGGCATGCGATATAAGTCGTATTAACGAAATAACCAAATACGTTATAATAGGATGATTTTTTTTAATGTTTGATTCAAAAAGTGTATAGTAATCTTGAATTGACTAAACCTACCTACGTTCCTACGTTTCCGTTCATCATAAAACTTCTTACAGTCCAAGAAGTATTATGTCTGTTATTTTCACTATGTACATCACATTTGTGTCGCAAATAATTTTTTTTAGTTGATCTTACCTTCCGTTTTAATGGAACATTCTTGCACCAGAACATTGGCGAAGTCAAGACTTTCTAAATGCTCCTGAGAAACCGAGAGTGGCTTTCAGCTACAATTCTTGTTCACAAAGTTGTAATGAATTTGCAGCTTGTGATGGTAGCATAGCAGATGCTGCCGTTGAGCTGTTGTTAAAGCTTCATTTTTGTACGTCGGTATGAGAGTTAGAAATCTTAATATGTTCTAATTACCAGAGTCATTATTTAAGGCTCTACTTCAAATGCCATGTTGAATTACTGATTTATATCTTATTTCAGTTGTTTAAGGACATTTATTTTGAAACTACAACTTTACCTCTCTGGCAAATACATTATCGGGTCGAACAAACAAAAATTCTGAACTTTTGTCAAGTAAATGTAACGTAATTATCGCAGCATCATTTTTAACTTATGTATAGATTCTCGCCGTTTTATAATTTCCAGACAATGCAGGCATAAAGTTTGGCAACGACATTTAAAGGTAAATTGTAAACATCCCATAATAAAAATATTCAGTAATTTAATTGAAAAGGAAGATGGCATATAAACAGAAAATGCAACATGGCTGATGAGAGCGAGCCTTAAATGTGAATAATATGTGAAGAAACCGATTGAAAATTACGAAAAATTTCACTTTTCACTGAATACCGTTTCAGAGCCAATTCTATTTATTGCCGCTTCGTTACCACAACCAAAATTTAAGGCTTTGTGTTCTGCTGTAGAAAATTAACCATTCATAATATACAACAAAGATTCGGCTAACGAATCTGTTACCAACAAGTAAGCCTACGATAGTTAAGCAATGAGCCTCTCAGTACAATGCAGAACAAATACAACTTCCCTGTCCATTGCGTACACAATTAGGCCTACAATATACCGTGAATCCCAATGGATTAAGGTACATGTATGTATCATGAAGAGACCTGAGTGGATGACTTCGCTGCGCTGTAAAAACTTTATTGTATTTGTGTAAGGAATAATTATTGGTAAACTCGTTGCCAGAGAAATTTTTTTTAAACTACAAGTGCATTAGAGTAAATTTCACAAACCCTTAGTGTGAAACGTGTAAAACTAATTTTGAATTTTAACAAAAAAGTGTTTTTTTGTTATTTTATTTTATTACATTATTTTAAACATTGAACTACATAAACAGTTTTGCAGGTTTTATAATATAACGTGTTGTAAATAAAAACAATTTCTGCTGTATAGTTAACAAGAAAACATTTGGTAACAATAACAGAAATTATATACTGTTATATGTTAACTGCTGTTAATAGGTTTCCACATTTGACTTCCCGGTAAACGTTTAAGTGTCTAAGGCAATAGATACAAATTTGCGTTAGTTTTGTTTGTAAGCCTCTCCCGATTAGACTCACAGAGTAGAATTTGGTATATTTTTAACCGTGTATAGTTTTAAAATATATATCCCGGCAGTTTGTCAACATTTTGAAAGAGAACTTATGAATTTAGAGTGTAAGCGCGAGAGATGTAGGCGACTATCAAGATTAGAGCTTTTAGAGCCTATGGGCGCAAAGCAAGCCGAGTAAAATGTAACAGTGATGGCATGCATTTGGGGCGGGGGAAGGGGATACCGCTATAAATTACGCAGCCCAACAACAAAGTTCAAAACGTTATCAACATGCGCAAATCAGTGCTTGACCCAGCAGGGAATTGAATCCGGCTCCCACTGGTGGGAGACGAGTATTCTATCTGTTTCACAAAAGCAGGCAAATTTAACATTTAATAGCATAAAATAACTTATATATCTTTTAATTGCTGAATACTAAGAACCGAAGTTTTAATATATCCCGTATCAAAATTCGTGCAGTGTTAGGATTCACACCTATTTTGTAATCCAGCACCAAATAAACCACCCGTAAATTTAGACTTTACCGACTTTCGAGCAGTCGAAATGGTGATTTCAGCAAGCCAAATATTTGCTGACACAAAAGCAAACGAATGCAAGGCTAATAACCCAAACATAATAAGCTAGTGTACCGAAATCCAAAGTACGTTTGAAATCTATATGTCACAGCTGACGTGTAACTCGTGTTAACCATTTTTCCCGACCGAGAAAATATAAATATCTCATACTGTGTGATGTGGACAGTTGTGTGGTTTCCGCGTATTTGCCACTGCAGAAATGCATATCCCGTTGTATGAAACAAACATTCATTACTGCTGCGGTGTTCGAGACCCAAAAAGAGAAATAGTAACAGCTGCGTAGTCAACGAATAAAAGCTGGAAGCCTACCAACAGAGACGTGTATTTATACCAGTGTCAATTAAAATGGTCCCAAACTCTCGTGAAATTGAGCGTCTTGAAAAATATATCGTATATTAGTAAGAATAAATTATTTAAGGGACGTTTCGTTTAAGTGAAATCTAATGTAAATTTTGGCAGTATTTACAACATAAGTTACTCTGGAATTATTTTGAAACCAAAATATTTACTTATGCTCGTAAACATAACATCACTGTTCTAATTTCATGTTTTATTATAAGGCACAAATGTGTGGTGACCACAACAAGAAATATACTTGAAATCATTTTCATTCGAGCCTCTTAGTACATCAGTGTGATTTAATACATACAGTAATTTATATTCAGATGACAGAGAAAGAATTTAAAACAAAATATTGTGTTCGATTCTATGTTGTGTGTCCAGTTACAGTTTATATTGGGTATAGGAGTAAATATCTGAAAATTTCGCAGACTAATTGACNTTCTATGTTGTGTGTCCAGTTACAGTTTATATTGGGTATAGGAGTAAATATCTGAAAATTTCGCGGACTAATTGACCGATCGGTTAGATTTGAAACAGGTATACACACAATTTCAACCAAAAGTCAGTTTCTTATTGCGTGCTTGCTACCACATTCATGTGAAAGGGTGTTAACATTTAACTTTTTGCATGTTTGTTATTATCGCAGGTATTCCAATTCGCACGAAATAGGCCCCAAGTAGCATGCCAGCTGCGAAATTAATATGAACGCAAAGGTGTTTCAAATGTATCTTGTTTACAAATGAACCATGCGCAAATTCTTTATAATTATACGAGTTTTTGTAAATTCGAAGTTCAAACTCAGTAAGATTATAATTTTTGGGGGTAAAATGAGAAATAAAATTACGACGTGTCACCTACTTAGTTACTAAGGAGGCACAATCCTTTAAAATAGATATTTTCAAATGATGTGCATTAAAATATCTACTTACTACTACGATAAACTATTTACGATGAAACATCCCATATAGCACAGAGACATCCAAACAACATCTGACGGATGTCACACTCTGACATTCAGGATATCCAAGGACATCCAAGATGAGCAAATTTACTTTCAAAGACTACCAAAAGATACCCAAATGTCTGCCCAATAACCAAAATGTGATATAGATATTGTGGATGTCCTATACAAGTCTTAAGATGTAGCCACTTACACTAAGTAATGGCCATTGGTGGTTTTGCAATTTCTAATGGATTGTAAGTGGTAAAAACTGGTATCTACTACTGGATATCCAAAGGATATACATTAGGGATTCACTGTACGACTTAGATGACTTTTAGATATTGTGGATACAATAAGGACATCCGGTGAATATCCTGTGCTATGTGGGAAAATGTTCCTAAATAGTCTATTTTTCAATTGTGTATTATATAATGTAAAAATCAATTAAATTCATATACATAGCAATNAATGTTCCTAAATAGTCTATTTTTCAATTGTGTATTATATAATGTAAAAATCAATTAAATTCATATACATAGCAATGCCATTATTTTCAGATGTTTAAAACTCCTAATTGAAATCAAACAATTTTTGAGAATGATTATTTTTACTTTTCAAATAGCATAAAATATTGCAATGGTATAATACTTTCAGGCAAACAGAATTCCAGAAATAAAATTATATGAAATTTGAAAAGGCTCAGTTGTTTGTTTGTCAGGCATGCAATGAGTCTTATCAGCTTTCAATTTAAAAATAAAACTAGATGATATCGCACATCGAATTGTCACGTATTTTGAATTTCATTTTAAGAAACAATTCTTCTGTTTTAAGAATTTTTTATTTTATCACAAGTAGTAGTAACTAATTATTTTTAACAAAGTTATTGTAAGTTTGGCGTTTTCAATAAAGCGTACTTCTCTAAGGAATAATAGTAGATCGTTAATCGTAGTACTGTTTCTTCTTATTTTACGCCAAGTAAACAGCGCAGTGTATTGACATGGAGTTTATAGTAGCCATGTATAGGATGGAGTGAGCCCATAAGGTGATGGGCAAGTTGTTTACCAGGTAACACCCCATGTCATACATCGGATTAGAAAATATTTAAAAAAAATTAAGATTTTCATGTCGACGGTTTGTATTCCTGCGCTCGTGTTCTGTCGTAAAGCCGACAGTTAAATCGGCGGATCTCAATTTGCTTCGTGGATTTACTTCTTGCCTCTTCCAGCTAAATGTTCCTGAGTTGTGTGTTAGCCACTGCAAAATGCAAACAGTGCTGTTCTCAGAATTTTTAAACATGTTTTCTGTACTAGAGCGCGGTCTAGTTTTCCGAAGACATTACCTAGAATGTTGCAGTCTAGACATGTTTTATGGTAAATTTGTTCTCAGGTAATGAGGTTTGGGGAGATAAAAATGAATTAACCATAACTAAATTTACAAGAAATATGCGGGTAAAATTAAAAACTAGCTGTACATTACAATTTCAAATTTTTTTGGTGTACATTCAGCACTAACGACAANTATGCGGGTAAAATTAAAAACTAGCTGTACATTACAATTTCAAATTTTTTTGGTGTACATTCAGCACTAACGACAATGCGGGTTTCCATAAATGGTTAAGAATATTATATCCATGTGAATTTACATCGATACTAAAAATACGAATTAGAGATAAAATAACTGACTTTAATAACCTGTTACAGTGAAAACAGTGAAACACTACGAATTATTCAGTGGTGTCATTTAATATGTCCAATGATGGTTTTTTATTGAATCTTAAGTTATTATACGTAAAATAATTGAGCTTGCTGTTATTACACAGATAAATTATTTCTGTGCAATTACGGAAATAGAAAGGCAAAATATTTCTGNATAATTGAGCTTGCTGTTATTACACAGATAAATTATTTCTGTGCAATTACGGAAATAGAAAGGCAAAATATTTCTGGGATCTGTTCCTAAATTAACAGGCTCATCAGCTGCAAAATGGAGTGAGGTAGCATAGTTGTATGACACTGTACTCANGGATCTGTTCCTAAATTAACAGGCTCATCAGCTGCAAAATGGAGTGAGGTAGCATAGTTGTATGACACTGTACTCACGCACGGGAGGAAAAACCGGTTATGTTACCGGTCTAACAGGCATCCAGATTCCGATTTCAGGCGAATAGTGGGTTGGTTCCTTACTATATGTTAACAGAAAACTGAGCACTTTTGAAAGCCCAGCCTAAGATCTACTTGTATGCACATTGTGTATTCTTAGACCATATGTGAAATTAAAGTTGCCGTAAATTACTGTAAAATTATTATAAAAGTTATATCTTACAAATCTGCTAAAAGTATGGAATTTCCTAGAAGTTTTTGGGTAAAGGTTTTACATTATTTTCGTTTATAAGAAGCGCTGGCTGCAAAATAGTAAGACTTTTATGAGGTTATTGTATTGAGTATAAACAATAGGTAAAATCAATTAGGTTTCCCACCTAGCATATCAATCAACTCCAACAAACGCTCAAGTATGATTTTTCCTTAGCTTCGGTCTCATGCGATAATTATGAAAAAAAAAACTTTATTTATATGTTGCTGGCGCAAAAAATAATTTCTGTTTCTCATCTCGTAACTGGTTTTGAGGTTCGGTTATCCAATAGTATAGGCTGTCCATGGTAAAGTTAGCACATTTGAAATCAACATTCGAAAAATATTTTTGTTGGTTACTACGCGTATTTCAACGGGCGCGCTGACTAGCATGCTGTCTTTAAAGTTAGCAACGAGGCAGATAAAATTGTTCCATTTGTTGACGTCGTATTCAGAAGTGTAACGTTTAAATTTATGTACACTGAAGTTATTTAATTTAGGTTCTGTTTGTATCATGCACAGAAGTGGAAGAATTTATTCACTAGTGACATATCTACGTTACTATTTCACAGTTACATTTGACTAACGCATTAATAATATGATGTGGTCTTCGGCAATGTTAATTTTACATGATGGAAGGATACATATTGNTCGGCAATGTTAATTTTACATGATGGAAGGATACATATTGGGCGAGAAATGTTGGTCCTAAGCAGGACTGTGAAAATTGCTCAGTTAACCGTAAACAGCCTTTAGCAGTGTTTGCTAGCTATAAACATCTTTGACCTTTTCATCCCCACATTAATTTACGGTTTCTGGTGCTGCAATTAAGGAATACTGTGGCGTGTGCTGTACTAACGCTGCCAAAGGACTCGTTTCGTTATCAAAACCAATATCTGTAGGCTTTGTGACCGGCTACAGTGATATGAACCAGCCATAACGTAGCGCAATAGCATGGCTTAAGAATCAGTTTCCCACAGGGTATATCATTAGACGCTGAGCCTCGCAGAGTACAGTACCGGTCAAATATAAACTTCCTGTGCAACATCTATATTTGGTNATATCATTAGACGCTGAGCCTCGCAGAGTACAGTACCGGTCAAATATAAACTTCCTGTGCAACATCTATATTTGGTATGAAAGGGTAAATTAAAGACGTGCAAGTGGCATAAACGCCTTTATCGCCACCAAAAACATTAATTTCAGATTACAAAGGTGACTAACGCTTCGCGTTTCCTATGGGTTGATTGTGGCCTGTGGATAAAGTTCAGTATTTTATATTTACGGAAATCAATTATGTGTTCCGTTATTCAGAAAAAAATATTAGATATTGTCCATTCACGGTTACTTCCAACTTTTCTGAAGGCTTGCTAAAGATCTACTTCCAGAATATTTCTCTGTCTCGCGCAAACAAAGCTTAACCGAGTGTAGGAAATTACACCAAATGGGCAACGCACCGCATTCGTGCGCTCCNGCTAAAGATCTACTTCCAGAATATTTCTCTGTCTCGCGCAAACAAAGCTTAACCGAGTGTAGGAAATTACACCAAATGGGCAACGCACCGCATTCGTGCGCTCCCAGTGCAATAATATCTTGCACAAGAACTATTTGCTCCTATGTATTACCAACACATTTATTTTTTCCCTGTTTTATTCTTAATAATTGTATATGAAATATTATAATTACATATAAAATATAAGTGAAAGGTCGATGTAACAAAAATTAGATACCTTTATGTTAACAGAAGTATAAGAAATTTGTGATACATGACACATTTAGGGAATAACCAAACACGTCATACATGGGGAAATTTTTCAAAGGTTTTATCCAAAAAGTGTAAAGGAACCGCGAAAAGACTATACCGTTTATTCAAATCACTCATTTGCATGCAAATGTATTTTCAATTTATGTAATATCGTATTAATGAATAAGCCCATTGACTGACTGCCATTTGAGAGTATTTCGCAGAGGACGAAATCAAAGTACNTAATATCGTATTAATGAATAAGCCCATTGACTGACTGCCATTTGAGAGTATTTCGCAGAGGACGAAATCAAAGTACAATCTATCTTGAGACAATACTTACGAATTAAATTCATTAGCCAAGAATTTTTCATGTGTAATAGATCTTGAAAGTGAGATTCTCCACTATTCATCCGCCCACTATAAACGCTACTGTTTTACGATTCGCTATATAAACTTTGCTGGCAGTGGTAAATGTTCATTCCACGCACAGCCAATTATGCAGTAAACTCCCCTCTTCTTTCTTTTACCACAACCAACCTGAATTTCAACTTTAATTGCGTGTATCTTTTATGGTCGAACCTCCAACACGCAGGATTAAACTAGGACGGAGTAAGGCGATACTATAAGTTTCAATTCGGAGGTTATAATAACTTTAGCACTGTGGCATTGATATAAATTTACTACATATATTTTTTACCTCATTTCACATGGCGTCCGTATGTCACACGCACAATAATTTGTTTATCTTGCCATGTTTTTAAAATTTTATATATTCATATAATCATTCTTACGAAGTATGGTGAGCAAGAAGGATAAGATGGTAAATAAAAATACCGGCACGTCTTTCGCACTATGAACACTGGATTTTGGTTGTTCTATTATAATAGAACCAAGTTATTAATTTTATTTGCTTTTATTAAAACTAAGGTCATTATCACTGCTACTAGACTTTTATTCTTCAAGCATTTTCGCGTTTAGCTTTTTTCCCAGTTACTACCTGAAATAAGTGACAATCTCGTCACCAATCGGGTCGTCCGATTCTTTCTTCATCCTTACAGGCAAAATGCAGACATCATTTCGCAAAAATGGCGATTCCCTTCGTCTCGTTCCTTACAGGAAGTAGTAAAATGTCCAAGAACGTATAATGTTTTATCTACGTTATATTAAGTTCATTGACTCGCCTGTATTATATTTCAATATAAACCGATTCAACAAATCTCATTAAGGAATGCCGCGTGAATATTATTTTCCTTGGCATCCTCATATGGAATGAATTTTTAAGCGGCATTATTTTAACATTAATGCCTGGAAACTTAGTAACTACTGCTTCCGATATTGTTGCAATTGCTNATTTTTAAGCGGCATTATTTTAACATTAATGCCTGGAAACTTAGTAACTACTGCTTCCGATATTGTTGCAATTGCTTATTTTCATAAACCAGTTTAATTTAACATATACGGCTTTGTTATCAATATGTGCTCTAACATCGATTAAATAACATAACTTACAAAATTCGCTTCCATAGAGTTTGTGTGTGTAGAAAAAATTATACAATCATGTTAATAAATTGGAAATTTTCGCGGGTTTAATGACCTACTAGCTGTACTACAAATTCCTCTGTCTACCTGTGGATCTGCTGTTAGTATATTAGCTACTCCCCAGTGAGCAGCAACTTTTACCGCAGATCAGGTAGTTCGGTATTTGTTTCATGCATTCTTGCAGGTTTCTCAACGATATAGAATCCTCCAGGTGTTTTACGATATTCAGATACAACGCACAGGGAATAATTTTTTTAAATAAATGTGCAGAACGATGTGTAGATATTTCATTTCTGGCAGTAAATGGTTGTAATATATAAGTGATATTTTAAGATGGAGTAATAAGTGCTCCGAGAGATTTTATGATTTTTGATTTTTAGAGATGATGGAAAATTGCGAAAACATTTTGAGCCAACATATCTTCTATAACACTCTAACTAGTTCATTTATTCGTGATTGGATGAACAAGGTTTTGTCTCAGCTAAGTTGTTTGCAGACCAATCACGAACGTTCTGGCTTATTGTATCAGGATCCTCATTGGCCCAGTGAAATGGGGTGGTAGCTTCATACATGCATAACTGCCAATAAGGAAAAAAAACTTTTGGACATGTGTACAGTACGTTGGATCCTAGCAAACAGGTATCTTTTCCAGCGATAAAAACCATCATCTATATTTAGTGTAATACCGTATTTAGTAAATTCATTTTAGTAAGTCTGAATAAATTTCAACATTATCTTTGAGCATTGCAAAGGACATTTAATTTATCTGGAATGATTTTATGTCCAGATGTAGTTCGAATCACTTCGCCTGGTACCAAATTTCTTGATTGGATAATTTTAATTGTTACCCGTCACTGGCTGGAATCACAGACGTTCGGTATCGTAGCGTTCTAGTTATGAGGCAAGGAGAGTAAAACACACCTGCTCGCTGAACATGCGGGCAGTAAGCAACAAAAAATCAGTTGTCGATAAGCATTATTTCGGAGTGTTTGATATCGACCCCACTTAAATATGCAATAAGTGACCATCGATTTAAGTATTTTACAGCCACGATATATCCATTCGCAGTCGTTATGGAAAACAGTCTGACTAAAGTTCTTAACTCCATCATCATTTTTAAAAAGGTTTTTATGGTGTTCTAAACAAACGAAATATCAACTGATCGACTATGAAAATATCGTATCTCCATAAATGTTCAAAAACAATAAAAAAAAAAACTGAAACGTCGTAACACCACTATGGGATTTCAAACAGCAAAATACTAGTACATCATTTACTTATTCTTAATGGAAATTTATATGTATGCATGGGTTAAATTGTGTTATTTTCGAAAATATCAATAACAACTNCTGAAACGTCGTAACACCACTATGGGATTTCAAACAGCAAAATACTAGTACATAATTTACTTATTCTTAATGGAAATTTATATGTATGCATGGGTTAAATTGTGTTATTTTCGAAAATATCAATAACAACTTTGTTTAAAAAAGCATGAACTTTTTTTTTGAGGTCAAAGTTATTACGGTTTTTTTGTCTCGCCTGTAAAATACCAGTTTTTGGTATTTTTGACGTCACGATGTTTATTCATGAGGGTACCGAGATGATCTTATTTTCGTTGGATTTCGCAGGGCTGCTGCTGCATAGCAGTTTTGTCTGCAAACTGTATTTTTCGCGAAGCCCTGTCGCTGTTCCAGTCTCATCTCTCCACCCTTCTTCCATAATGTGAGACGTCTTTGTACAATACGCAGGAGTAAAACACTCCATGTAGGTCGCCACGTGTCTGTACAGCGAGCTCGTTCATCTTTGCCTCGGAAATAAAATGATATTTCTGCGAGCATTGTTCCGGGAACGCTACCAACATAACGGCTGCTGGTGGGAGGGGGGAATGGGGGTAACTTTGAAGGATGTTCTTGCGTGGCCGGGTCGTGCCCGCCCTGCTAATGCAGTTGCAGATAAGCGGCTGGCGTCCCCGCGACCTAGCGAGACGTAAATAACGGCAGATGTTCCCAGCCGCAGCTGCTACATATGGATGCTGGGCAGGTGTCTGACCCCGGCACCACAGATGCCTCTCCAATATCCGGGCAAATCCGATACAAATATCCACCCTCCCCCCCTCCACCAGCTTCTCCAAGACACTAGCGTCCAAATAAAACCCGCTGTCAGAATAAATGGCTATCCTACCGGATCGGAGAAACAGGCAAAGGGACGGGGCAAAGTTTGTGCCGGCTGTAATTCTCGGAGAATGTTCCCCGGACGCATTGCGTTGAGGAACGGAGGGAGTAAAGGGGTTGGTAAGGGTTAGAATAGGCGGATACACTCCACAGACGACGACCTGGAATGGTCTTTACGGCCGGTGGGGATATATACACTGTCCGTTAAATTGGCCTCGTGCACTAAACTTTGGTTAGGAAAACAGAGTGCGAAAGGGTGAAGTAAAAAAAGAGGCCTATCAGTGGGGTAAAGAAAATAACAAGAGAGGTACAGAATCGGGACGTATAAGGTTTTTCTAACGCAATCGCCGGATATCTGGAATCTATATAACAGTTTCCTAATTCGAAAACCAATCTCTCCGACGATGTTTTCCCATTCGCTGTCCCATTTACCGAACCGTCTGTCCTGATCAGTGTCTGATAACTGCATTTTTATGTCAAGTAGAAAATATGTGCACGTTGCAGAACAGCTTTAGCCACTTCGCTGTATTTTTATTGTCTCTCCTTGAGTCGTCTGTCGAATGTAAAGTAGTTTCATGTGTATAAGATACTGCGATTACTTATTGCATCTGAAAATTTTTGTAGAGGGGTACTTGGGTTCAATCATCTATGGATGACGTTTAAAGCATGTTTGAAGGCCACTCATTGTAATTTACTTACAAGAAGTAGAAGGCTGCCGATATTGAAACTGAAACAGTCTCAGCGGAACTACTTAAATGTTTTTAACACTTGGTTGCACTATATTTGTATACGAAGTTTGGATAATACCTAACATAACATTCCAANTACTTAAATGTTTTTAACACTTGGTTGCACTATATTTGTATACGAAGTTTGGATAATACCTAACATAACATTCCAACACTACCACGTGATGGTAGATTCATGACAAGTGTCCGTAAAAAAAACTGCTCACTACGGAACTAGTATGTAAGGTTAGCAAACAGTAAAAATAAAAAAAATACTTTTATTGCTTATATATGATATTCTGTCAGTTTTGTCACATTTCTCGGATAAATATGAAAATTACTTNAAAAAATACTTTTATTGCTTATATATGATATTCTGTCAGTTTTGTCACATTTCTCGGATAAATATGAAAATTACTTCTGCGTGGCAATTAATATTCGCCTGGTTTACCTGTGTCTGATGTCCATACTTTATCCGAGGAGGTAAGAAAGTGATATCACGTGTATTAGCCACGTTTTTTTTAAGTTTTTGATGCGAGTAACAGTTAAATATCCAGATGAAATGCAGTGTGGGTAGAGCAAAATGTTGGATTTCTGATGATCTCAGAAGAGTTAATCGTGATATTGATAGGACTGTTTTCTTCTTAATTGATATTGTAGTAATGTCATACTCTACAAAAATCAATAATAACAGAAAAGTTTTCTTTGTTGGTGATGGCTAGTAAAATGCATAGTTATTATGTGCAGTATAATACAATTTAATATCTTTTTTGCTTTATTCGTAAAGTAGNATGGCTAGTAAAATGCATAGTTATTATGTGCAGTATAATACAATTTAATATCTTTTTTGCTTTATTCGTAAAGTAGACTTTTATTAGATACATATAAATACACGATGAGTATAAGAGAATACACCAACTTTGAAGGACTATAATATCAAAACCAAACAACCTACAACCTTGATTGACCAATGAAATAAACTGTGGAACCTTGACGTTTGTTCACCATTCATTCATAAATGTTCAATGTGACCACCATGAGCGGCCCGAACAACATCTATGCGATAGTAAAACTCGTTCGCTCTTGTCAGCATGTCCGGTGTTACGGTTTGGATGGCGTTCGTAACTCTCGTCGGTTTGAGGTGGTGAGGAGGTAGAGTGCTCGCATTCGACACGTCATATGAAGGGGACGGTCTGATGTTTCCTTTATGTGCCGAGAGATGATACTGGGAGCGTCTGTCGTCGCACTATGAGCGTGTGTTGTGTGTTAGTCCGCATCAAGATAGCGACGGAACAACAGAAGGCGTTCTGTGTTATTAAGTTTGCTAAATGTGAATCGGTTACGACTGTTCAACGTGAATTCCATTTCAAATACGGACGTCGTGATTCCGATAGGTGAAGTATCGTACGTTGGTTTCGTCAGTTCCGTGACACAGGATGCCTTTGCAAAGGTAAAATTTCCGGGCGGCCGCGTGTGTCCGAAGATAATGTTCCACGGTTTCAACAAGCGTTCGTTCGCAGTCCGAGAAAATCAACTCGACAAGCTAGCCGGGAAATGCAAATCCCTCAATCGACGGTATGAACAGTGTTGCGAAAGCGATTGCTGTACAAACCATAAAGGTTACATACAGCTTGTACAGGCTCTGACCGAAAAGGATAAAGAACTGAGGCTGGTTTTTAGCGATGAAGCGACGTTCCATACAAATGGTAAGGTGAACCGTTTCATCGTTTGGATATGGGGCCAGGAGCCTCCACATGAAACCACCGAACACGAGTGTGCTTCCCCCAAAACGAACGTGTTTTGCGCTATATCCAAAGACACTGTTTTCGGCCATTCTTTTTTAACGTGCCCACTCTTACTGGAATCCCTTATTTGGACATGCTTACAGTGTGGTTTTTCCCTCAGTTAGAACAGGCGGCGGGGGACTTCATTTTCCAGCCGGATGGTGCGTCACCCCATTGGCACCTAGCCTTTCGCAGATACCTGAACGAGACTTTGCCACGACGCTGGATTGGTAGAGGAGCAGCTGGTGACCGGGCTCTTCATAATTGGATCCCAAGAAACCCGGGTCTTACCCCGTGCGATTTTTTCTATGGGGTACATAAAGGATTAAGTGTTTCGTCCACCATTGCTGGCTGACATTGACGACCTCAAAACGAGAATTACGGACGCCATCCAAACCATAAAACTGGACATGCTGACAAGAGTGTGGGACGACTTTGATTATCGCGTAGATGTCGTTCGGGCCGCTCGTGGTGGTCACATTGAACATTTATGAAGACATGGTAAGCAAATTTCACAGTTACACGGTTCATTTGATTGTTCAACTAAGGTTGTAGGTTATTTGGTTTTGATATTATAGACCTTCAAAGTTGGGGTATTCTTTTATACTCTGCCTGTGTATGTTTTCATGAATGGCTGACGAATTAATGCATCTCCGAACGTGTTAAATTAAAAGTGTTAGCAAAACATTTGTAAATGCTGAAATGATACCTATTACGTTCTTTTTTAATGCATGTGAAAAATGGGCAAATTTGTTTACTATGTATTTACTGTTCAAATAAACTCACAGTTTTACTCAGCCATCGCATGAATTAAGTGATCAGGCCCATGGGAATTTGCATTGTACATATGGTGGAAGAATACACAACGTGCGTACAAGTAGATGTTAAGTAGGCCTTTCAAAATTGGTGAGTTTGCGGTTAATATACTATACGTTTAGTTCCGAAATGACCGAGTCTTTACTAGACCCATGACATTTTTCGTCAAAATAGTTCTTTCTTTTCGTGCTCCTGCTTGAATCCTACGTGACACGAACTTTCGACTTGCGCTGTTGGAATTGCGCACTCGCTGAACTAACATGTACTCAACAAAGTTTGTTTCTAGAAGTACCAAAGGGAAAGCACTTTTTTTTCTTTTGCCGTGAAAACTGCTAGAGGAGCCACAAAGCCGAGAAGGAAACGTGTGGTTTACCCGAAGTATTTTTATAGTTATTTTTGTTAGCGAAATATTTCAGCGAATCCAAGAGCACGGATGAAAGTATCCAGGTCTTCACATCTTGAAACTTCTCTTGCAAGACTCGCGTTCGCCTCGGGTACGGGATTGTGGCGGACCGTGAAATAAACCTTGGAAAGATTCCAAGCTTTACTACACTGCTCGCAGAACCAAGGCCAGAAAGTAAATTTCTTCCCTTAACCAACATACTATAAATTCGTACTATCGACTTAAATACCTGAAATATGACTCATTATTATTGGACAGTGTCCATTGCCGATCATCATAATAAATATCGCACACTCACAGAACTCAACAAGACGAAAAACGAAAACCTTTCAGAACACCACAGACAGGCTATTAGGAAAAGTTATTTTCTTGTCAATAGAAAACAAATAATATATGTGCAGCTGTATCTACTGACATTTCTTTTGCATTGCTTGTTCACTTGTGTCGTGTTTTAGTTTTTTTAAATCATATTTTGTCTTTTATTTTGATTTGCTTTTGTTGTGTCCTGTTTTGTAATAACAAGTTGTTCGTCCGTGTTTTTTTGTTTTAGTATATATATATATATGTTTTCTATCATTACGGAATCGGGTTTCCTTAACTATCTGCCTGTGTAATTGCAAAAGGTTTTTTGTTTGGCTGAGTTCTGAGAGTGTGAGATTTTTATTTTATTTAGTCTCATGGACGGCAATAGACACATACCAACAATATCAACATAATAACATGAACTCACCATCACCATTGAACTACAAAGATAAGACTCTTTAACAGAGCAAAGATTATATGGGGAATAGCGATGAAACCAAAATAACACAGAAATGCAAGTTAATAGACCGTATAACGCCGAAATTTATGAAGAAACACAAAATTAAACGAAATAGAGCCAAAATACACTATCTTATCTGTGAAACTATGATCATCCGTTCGTATTCGGAACTGTATATTCCAAGTGATAGTTAGGATTATTACGGAACGGGAAGTGTGAAAACGTACAAATCTGAAACGGCTACACATCTGACTCCGCTGTTGGCCTTTTCTTACCGAAAATCTTATCAACAAATAACCTCACTTTCTGCAGTGAAATGGATCGGATGTCGTTGAAAGACGTCAAGGCGAACACTGATGATTAATAATGATTTCTTCCGCATTAGGAATTGCATTTGTTGGCCAGTCTGGCTGCTATAAGGCGTGTCTTGCTAGAAAGGTTTCAATTAGTTGTTTCAATGTTCAGTGCTGCCTACTGTCTATGGAATGTGGGCTCGCGGCAGTTGTCACTAGATCTATTGACTAACATTCGTGCTCGTGGGAGACCGAGAAAGTAGCGTGCCTTCAAATTGTGCTGTGCTTTCCAGTTTCCTTGTACTAATGAATGGAAGTTTCATTACGGTTTACTCCCGACATTATCTTCTTCTTTTACTCGTCGTCCTTTTCGTATGGGTCAACTGCCTATTCGACTGAGTGTGGGAAGTCAACTTTATTAATTTGTAAAAGTAAACTTTAAAATATTAGTTTTAATATTACTTTTCAAAAAGGCACAGCGATTATTTAGTGAACTAGAGAAATGAACTGCTGGCTATAAGGCTTGTAAAACAACGTTTTCAAAGTTTGATTAAAAATAAATACAGGAGACTATTTGTCTTCTTTTTATGTAATAATACAGCGCTCAACATGCGAAGCTGTTCGAACAAAGTGTACGTCTGAGGAGAAACGAAAACTTACTGTATCTGATGTAAAATTAATGGAGTTTTTTTTTCAAAACTCAGCTTAGCCGCTTGCTTCAGCCCCAAATGTATTCTTCTAGAGCCCGGGATGAAATTTACCATTTTTATGCGCTTAGTGACTAGTATCAATGCGAGAAATTATTTCAGGAAAAAGTGTGATCCTATTAGGCAAGATAATTGTGTCTTCTTTTTCTGAAACAAATAGAAACTGATTTCAGTTGCCTCCAATTTAAACATGAAATGCTGAATGAGATAATGAAGACATTAAACTATTTGTTTTAATTTTATGATAATTTTACACTAGATATAGGCCTATCAATCAGTGTTAACATCAGAGTACACACAACATCCAGCAAAAATGTTTTTGTAAAGAATGGTTTCAAAAGTGTTACAATAATCGCAACCGAACTGCGGAGATAACATTTCTTTAAACTCATCAATGAATAAACATTGTAATACGTTTTACATTGGAGCGTTGTTTGTCTAATAATATCGTAAATTACTTCTGTTCCGGAGGTTCTATGTTCGATTTCTTAAGTTGGTTTACTGTGACGTGGTTTTGCTGTTTCTAATAGGATTTAACTACTGGCGTAGTAATTTGTCAATTTTATTCAGTATCACACTTGTTAGCCTCCGTTCTTGAACACTTTAATCTGTTGGCGGTAAACTGAGCACTTTTGAAATCCCTGCTTAAGATCTACCTGTATGCGCATTGTGTTTTCTCCCACTATATGTGAAATCAACATTACCGTGGTCTGTTCACTTTATTCATACGTAGGTCAAGTTAAACTATGAGATTATTAGAATATTTTACAGATCTGCTAATTATTACACTTAGATGCATTATAAAACGGAAAGTGAATCAAATAATTTAAGTTATCACAATTGGTTACCAAAAATGTTTATTACTTTCCCTCTATCATTACCAACTTTACTTGGCGCATGCCAATAAGTGCACCCGTTAAAATATATGCGGGTAGGAGTAGTGACTTTTCTCTAAAGTTTATTTCAAAAGTGCTCACTTCATCCCGAACAACCTTTACATATACGACACATCCAGTGCTTGTAAACTTGCAATTATTTTCTCTCCTTGTTAAGAGTAATGCGGCGAATCTCTTTAATCCTTAGCTACTAGTGAAGTTTGTTGTGATGTTTAAAGCGCTTTATGCAAATTTAATTATTTAACAAAGCTTCTAGGAGAAGATCCGTCAACGTCGAGGCCGACTTAAGCCCTTTTAATTAAAACCTCAGATTGTTTTTTAAAAGACTCCTCCATTATCTTGTGCTCCCGTAGGCCCAGTACGGAGTCGCAGTTATCTCGACAACTGCTCGCACTTTACCCTTCCCCATTCTCCCTTCTCATGGTTTATTTTATCGCTTCACGGTTGCTTTCTCGCGTTTCCTTTCCACCTCCGCTTCGTTAACGTTTACGCCTTCTTCCCCTCCCACCCTGTATCACCTCGAAGATAGGCGACGGGAAACGTAATGACGACACGCACAACCAGCAAATTACGCATGACTCAGCCCAAGGCTTTGCAATGCCGCATGAAACTGGTCTCCTTTCGCACGCACGGGATCGCCAGCATTGCCCCTTCCGTATTGCCGGCAAATTAGCGTTCACTTGCGAAACGAAATCTAAGGCCAACGGCCGGCGTTACGAAACCATTACACGAGAAAATTACAGCCTTTGTGTAAACAATTTGCAAGCTTGAGGTAAAAGATGAGCTGGGTCTAATATTCTCCTTCTGCGCGTCTTCGTGAAATTTCTGTATGTATGGGGTACCATTGTTTATGCGAAAAAAAATTCATTCATAGTTTGAACTTCACTATTCTGCATGCATTCCTAACACTTTCTTTCGGATACTGTACGCGTGTCTTTGTGAGAAGATATTTCCTACATGACAAGGCCAGTTAGAATTAAGTTTCGTTAACACTGAACGCCTGTAATTCGCACACACATGAGGCGGGTGTCTATTGCCTGCTTTCACAGTGCATATTGTTGTAAAGGCTGCTCACAGATTATTGAGTACTTTTAAAATCAACCTTAGTAAAATATTACTGCCCCAGCCTGCATATATTTCAACGGGCGAACTTAGTGGCCGCGCCCAGTAATGTTGGTGACGACGGAGGAAAAGTAGTTCCATGTCTTAATGTTTGATGAAAAGTGTCATGTATAAATATTTAAATACTGAAATTATTTATTTTTTTGCTTTCTGTNCATATTGTTGTAAAGGCTGCTCACAGATTATTGAGTACTTTTAAAATCAACCTTAGTAAAATATTACTGCCCCAGCTTGCATATATTTCAACGGGCGAACTTAGTGGCCGCGCCCAGTAATGTTGGTGACGACGGAGGAAAAGTAGTTCCATGTCTTAATGTTTGATGAAAAGTGTCAGGTATAAATATTTAAATACTGAAATTATTTATTTTTTTGCTTTCTGTTTTTTTTTGCAAATAAGTGTAAAAATTAGCAAAATTGCAAAATATTTTTTTAAAAATAATTATACAGTTTTACTTGACTGATGCATGAATAAGGTAATCAGGCCCGTCGCAATGTTTATTTATGGCAGAAGTGCAGATAATGCCAAATAAACTTTCATCGCAAGGAGAGAAGCATCGATTCTTACTGCTGGTCCAGACGGATGACGCCAAATATTCTCCCAAAAAATTCGTGAAAATTACATTTTGTTTAAAACGCATATCTTTAAAATTAACGCACTGAGGCAACATTTTCCTAACATATAATTTACTCTTTTTATTCTGCAGCTTCCAGCGGTAGGCACGGTCCTTAATAGTACAGATACAAGTATTTTCTACGTCCCTGTACTGCTGCAAAATTTCTCTGATAAGTTTACTTACCTAAGTATTAAGTTAGAAACACCATATTCTGCTGTTTTCAGTCTCTTAAGTTATGCACTTTGAGAAGACGACACTATTTGGGGTGCATCAACCTCTCTTATTAATTCAGATGTAAGCAGCTTCATTGCTACAATGTCATGTGAAAAATCAAAATGGGCCCATTCAGCTGTCAGATTGTTCATTGCGACATTAGTAATGGAGGGGTGGTTCCAGGCGTACTTGTAGTAGATTCTTATAAATACGGTTTGAATAGTGAACACCAAGTATAAATTTACGTGATTTTATGATGGACTTCAATACGTAATATCGTCTGACACTTAGTGTGTTTTATTGGAAAGTGAGGGGTTAGTGGGTCGTATGTGCCGGAAGGAGATGTTGAAGGAAGAGACAGGTAGGCCCACAACACTTCTAGAACTTAAAACGTTGGGCGTGTTCAAGAATGAACAGAGGTGGCTGATTCATAGAGACAACTAATGTGCTTAGACATATACGAGAAAATGCTTAGAAGTCGTGAAATGAAGGAGGAACTGCTGAACCTCTTCGTGTGTTTTCATGTAATTGGTAGTTGGGCTTCTTAATATGCTATTTAAACTTCTTAACGCTCGGTCGTGACTGATGACATCATAGCCGATTTAATAATGGAATTTAAAACAACACGCGGGTTTTATCTTTCCGCTGGTAAGAGAGCAAATAACAAACGACGAACTCTCCGCACACGGTATGTCAATAGCCCATCCACGGAAGACCATCAACCCAAATCTACGGCTTGATTGACACGTTGCCAGGAGTTGTTGTTTTCAGTCTTCCGGCTCGTCGGCAAGCTCAGGCCTTGGCAAGCGTGAGTAGATGCGAGGCCCACCAAGCGTCGTCACACATGAATAGCAATATCTTTCTTTAGCATGAATTATAACGGGGCTTTATTTAATCATTATCGATATTCATGATAACTTGAAATACATTACAATAAACAGTGATTCTAAGTGTAAATTAGGTCATTACTAGTAGATTCTAGAGTGGTAACTGCTAAACTAAGAAATAAACGAAGGACATATTTCTGCACAGTCTTATATTAATAAATTTCACTGCGGAGAGAAGAATTTTCTTTGGTTATTCATATTTTTCAGATTAACTTAAGAGATCCTGTGTAAAAGTATTTTTAAATGTTATACACGATATGATATATTCCTTAGACTATTGTAAAACGTATGCATAAATTTAACAGATCGACGTAGGGAACGAACTTTACATCTATAAGCTGATATTTCTTCAAGACTTTGTGCATGGTAACATCTATTTTTGTTAGGGTAGATGGGGTATGTCTAAGAAGCGGATGACGTGGTTTTTATTATTCAGATTTCTTTTCTCTGGAAGTGGATCGTTCCTTATCTTTACCTTTGAAAAGGTTTTCTGAACATAAAAGGTTTGCCTTGGGAAGCAGAATTCTCCTGCTGATGACGGCAGCGGAGATGCCTTGTGTTCCACCACACGTCTTTGGGCATTTTCCGTTCCCCCGCCATACGCACGTTGGATGACGAGAGTCGTTCCATATCCTCAGCCCAGCGCATCAATGCACACTACGCTTCACACTGCTTTGTACTAATTTAGAGCATCATAAGTATGCTGTGTTCATACACCAGTTGTAACACTTGTATACAGTTAACGGTTTTTAATTCATAATTTCCGGTGAGGTTTTTGAACTTTCATTTAAATACGCAAAAATTTCATAAATATTTCTTTTTCTTCTGCTTGGTACATGCCTGGAATTATATTCTTATTACTTTCTACTGATATATATGCCATACTTCCATTCTCCTGGTACTTTCTACTGACATATCTGCCATACTTACATAATTTCTAGGACGTAATAAATGTATTAAATATTTCCTTCGCTTATATTATTCAATATTTTAAGTACATATTTACTAACGGTATTGGAAACTGGTAAATTATTTGAGGCCAATTTTATTTCTCAAGTACCGTACTTCACCAGCTCGTTCTTGTTATGATTATTCCTATAATGCACATGACAACTGCTCAGAGACGGCTCAGAAACGTTACATTCATATGAGCCGTAGTTTTCGTGGTCTCAGTGAAAATATAAAAGTCGGACATGTACTAGTACGATGAAACATTAAAAAATTAAATTTCCAGCTATATGCAGGCGTTCCCTAAACTACTGGTACAAACTTTGTGAGAAGTTCGGTTATCAGAAATGAGGTAGAGAACATTACACCACTTATGACCTGGGGCCGCGGTGGTATAGTAGTCAGACAACTCGCATCCCTCCTAGTCAAACCAGGTTCGATTCCCAGCGGGGTGGCTCCCGGATTTTCACATGTGGGAATCGTGCCGCACGATGCCGTTGGTCGACGGGTTTTCTCGGGATCTCTCGTTTCCCCCGCCCTTGCATTCCGGCGCTGCTCCATGCTCACTTCGCTTCTCTCTTATCGGCTCTCAAAACTTCTGTGTTAGGACCCGCCGAAATCTCTCCCCTCCACTTGTGACCTAGCGTGATTTTTAAGTAACAGACACACACGCATCTTTGTAAATAAGGAAATAAAATTTGTTATTAAAAAGTAGTCAGAAAGTACAAGAAGTGAAACAATAAATACGAGAATAGAGTACTCTCTTTATGAGTCATCTGTGGACATTTGGTGGATAGTAACTTCGCCCGTCATTATGTCGTATATCTGGCAGGCAATCTAAGGCACCCTTTTCAAACGTTGCATGTTTTCTCGATAATCTTTGACCTGAGAGTGGTACCACAAGGAAACTTTATGTATTCTTTAATACGCATACGATCAGTACGTCGTAATAATCGATAAACGCCCTACGGGTATCACACTTGTGTTGGTTGATGTCATGGTACCCCATAATGATTCTATCACTCGCCAAGTGTTCACCAATTGCTGATAACGAGCCGAGCTCTAACACTATTCACGAGTTTGTTGTTTCATCTCACGTAATTTCTGACATTTTATCAATAATTAATTTAATTATCAGATGTTCATGTGAATAGTGGACTATTCTACACCTCTTCAAGATGAATAGTTAACCCCGATATTATCGAGAACGCAGCACGTTGTTGCAAGGAGATTGTTGAACATAAACAAGGACTGCGCATTTAGACACCGTGCTCGGGTCTGAAAATTTTACTCGCGGTGCCGCGCCATGTCTTGCTGCGTAACTACACTGACGAGCCAAAAAACCTGGTACACCTGCCTAATATCGTGTAGGGCCTCCCAGAGCACGCAGAAGTGCCGCAAGACGACGTGGCATGGACTCGACTAATGTCTTAAGGTATGTAAAAGGCATTTCACACTATGAATCCTGCAGGGCAGTCCACAAATCCAATATGCGCCAATTTGAGAAAGGGTTGCACGTCTGTCACGTTTAATGATTCTCGTCAGTCGTCGTTTGTCTCATTATTTCACGATCTTTTTCTGGCCACAGCGATGTCGAAGACGTGATGTTTTACCGGATTCCCGATATTCACGGTACACTCGTGAAATGGTCGTACGCGAACATCCAAATGTTATCGCTACCTCAGAGATGCTATGTCCCATCTGTCGTGCGCCGACTATAACACCACGTTCAAACTCACTTAAATCTTGATAACCTGCCATTGTAGCAGAAGTATCCGTTCTAGCTGCCGACAGCATAGCATTACACTGATTGGTTCCATACCTCTGTTATTTGCATACGCACGCCTGTACCAGTTTTTTTTGGCTCTCCAGTGTTATTGCCGGACGCCATGGCTTGCCATTATATTCATTGTTCAAGAAACATGTGTGATATTGAATTGACTTGCAGGCTCCTGCCAATTAAAAGTATTAATATTAGTGAGAACAGCTTATTGAAAGGGAAAAATCTTTGTATGAGTGGTCATGTAAATAATGTAAAAGAAATTATGAAGGGCGATATTTCGTTAATAAGAACGGAAGTGATTCGGCAAACTTCTGTCACAGCCCCACCTTACAAAGTGTTACTTGAGTTAAGTTTATGTCTCGCATACTTTATGGTATCGCAATAATGTGCAATATGCTTCTATTTTTGTTGTCCGGAATTGTCTTCCGTATTTTTTTCCACGCAGTTCGGCGGAGAAAGAAATGTTACTGCTAACACACGCCGTTGCCCGGCAGGACTTGGTAGGTCTTGTAAACCAAGTAGCCGCAGATGTTTATTACATAAGCAAAGAAAGGACTGCTTCGAAGACATGCATCGCACAAAACCTGGAGTAAACCAAGTTCCATAAGGGCTACAAAAGAAAAATATTCATATACAAAGATAATTAGTGACTTGTTTCCAAAGAAAGAACTACATATTTCGGTGTTAGCATCTCCTTTAAATGTAAATGCGGTAATTGATATACCATGTTCCCTACGCCAGGTGTTGATTGCAGAAAACAGAAGTGAAGTGAAACGTGACAGAAGAAAAGTAATAAATTGTTTTATACAATCAGTTGAAAATTCAGTGCTACTGGATGAGTGTAAAAATTTAACTGCAGAATTCTTACAAAATCAGTGTGACTGGCGGTGACGTCAGTTTTCAGACCACTCAATGAAAGTGAACAGTCGTTTTACGAAGACAACGCTTGTGTTAGCGATGAGAAGGCACTTTAAATTTTTTTAAGAACATGGAAGAATTTCGGCAAGCAGTAAGGCTCATCAAATTAAAGTTAGAGGACGAGATTTTGACACATTGGCGAATTTCTTAACATACTGTAATGATCAATGCCTGAAAGAAGTTCAGACGTTTTTTTTTCTAATGAAGGACGAACTGAAAGAGTCTCTAAAGTAAAGTTTCCATTTTCATTTAAGAATAAGTACATATTTGATGAAGTAGGCAATGTTAACGTGAATTATGTGTATTTGGACGAATATAAAAATATTAAATTTAAATTAAATCCCATGTATTACACCCAGTGCCAGATGCATATGTACAAAACAGTAATGGACATATGTGACTGGTGTGTTAACAGTAAAAAGCTATAAGTTTGCATAACATTGTAACAGGACTCTAAATACGTTCAGACTCGTATTGATCAAATATGAGCATTTTATGTTTCTCACAAATAACCAAAACTTGTTTCAGCTCACGCCAAAGAAACGAAATAACAGCCAATGTCAGCAGAAAGTTTATTCAGCGTATGTTTTGAAAGTTGCCTGACTTTCTGAGTTAACAAGTAGCTACCCTCTGTCTTCTTTAATATTCTAAAATGTTGTGTGTGTTATGTTGTGCGTATTAATTCCACAATAAATTATTTCAGTGTGCTGCAATAATGTAAACCTTGACTTGATTTCACATCTTGAATTATATGAGACTGGAAATTTACTAAAACACAACACATATGAAGAATGCCATCAACATATGGGAGCAGTTCAATTGATAGTTTGTCGAATAGGTTATATAGTTTAATTCGCTGAATGCACCTCTCTACGTGAATTTGGTCACTGACAGCAATGTAGGTAGTTTCCAATTCTTCAGATGTCAATTTGTCATCATGCAGAAACGGCGGAGTAACAACAATGGCCCCTTTGTCAGAGAGCCTTGTTTTTATTCCTGGAAAACCTCTATCAGCTATTACTTCGTCGCCGCTCTCCAATAAAACTCGTAGATATTTGTGATAAATGAGTCACTCGACCTGCTACCGTAGCATTTTGATTTGAAGCACATCATTCCACTACGTGTGATGCCTATTAGGAATCTACCTGTGTATGTACCCTTGTAATTTGAGTAAAGTAACTATCTTTGATCAATGTTTGATGGCTGTTCAACTTTAACTTCCGTACAGTCAATTATCACTCTGCACTCGTGGTACTTTATTTTAAATACTGCTGCCATTGTTTCCACAACACTTTCCCTGCTAGGCCAAAAAACATAAACAGCCTTTGTAGATGCCAGTAAAATTGAAGTTATGGTAAAAAATACTTGATATTGTTGTACCATGAATTCCGAACATAACTTTCGTAGCAGAATACGACAATCCAGTTTTCATTTTCATTAAAAATACGAACAAGCTATTTTCTTTGCTAATATTACTGTACGATTGAGTTTATGTTGGTTACAATGTTAACAACAAATTGGAATCCACAAATGTAACTCCCGTTAAATCTCGTAGTTCTGTTTCATCTGTGATTGAAGAGTATCCCTGGAAACCTAGTATTTCATTTAAAGTATTACTTCATCCAGAGCTCTTGTCGTAACGTTTCACGTATGACTTAAGTTTCCGCATACATTGGAATAGACGCCTGAGTAGACAATGCACACGCACTGATCGTGCAACAAAAAACAAAATCGCTAGGAATGGTTTCACTGACATCTGTCTCTATCACAACTTCGTGTTTCGCAACAGCAGCACTGAACATTCGTCTTCTACAAAAGTTGCATTTCCATTATTCTTTCTTCGTCTTGCGGCTCTTCCAAACCTTTCTACAGCTTCAGATGAGGCGGTTTTTGCTATAATCTTGTGGGGAAATACTGGGGATATATGCTGGATTCTGTGGATCTCCTGGTTGTCAGTTTACAATCAAATGACTGCTGCATATTCTTGATACGGCTGTTGGTTCTCAAGGTGATCCATCAGGACTGAAAATCAAATATTCACTAATTACCCATATTAATATATTCCAATAAATTGTTATGTATCATCACAAAAATGTCATCGTTAGATTTATTTTCACGAGATTTAGGAAATAAACTAGACAGTCTAATATGTAAGTTTATTATACCTTCTAATATTTAAGATGTTAAATATGCTTCATTGGGAGGTCATTTATAAAAACATTTGTGTCACCTAATAGTAAATTTAAAAAATGTGCATTGAAAGTCTTTCTTACATCCTACCTAAGTGTACAATACTTTTATAAGCCGTGTACCGCTACTTACGTTTGTCCGTGCACCACCTGGATCCATAAATTATGTCGCTCCTCTTCAATTTTCGGTGTTGTAAATAAATAAAAAAAACTACAGGGGGCGTTGTGTTTCCGTAAGTACTTGCGCACCCAACAAAACAGCAGTTTGCGTTGCCTTTCTGCTTTCTTGAGCCATCCATTCTACTAGTCGTTTTGACGTGACAGCTGGCGCCGCGCAATCTCTTTTCCTACCGTCATACAATTAGTTACCACAGTCCCCGCCAGAGGAGCGCGCAGGGTGCCTATAGAATGTTCACGCAAATCCAGGCACTTTTGAAAGCCAGTCCTGCTTTACTTCTACTTGTATGCACATTACGTTTTCATCCACCATATGTAAAATAAACATTGCAATGGGCGTGATAACTTTATTCATGCGTCGATCGAGTGAAACTGTGAAATAAATAGAAAGGAATTTTTTTTATGTTCTAATTCCTACACTATTATGCATTTAAATGACAAAAAGATAAATTAATAATTTCAGTATTTACGAATATTTAAATAACACTATTAATTCAACGTTAATACATGGAAATACCTCCCCCTCCCCTCCTGGCGTTACCATCTTAACCGGATGCATGTCGTTTAGTGTGACCTTAAAGTATAAGCAAGTTAGGAGAAGTGACACTTTCCAAAGGTTGATTTCAAAAGTGTCCATTAAATCGTGAACAGCCTATGTTGAGAAATCACGTGATTGCAGTGATGGATTTAACAGGGAATAAAATGAGTTTTTATCGCTTGGTCAGCACCCCACCTCCCCCGCCCGCAATCACAAACCACCACAAACTCACCAACTACTGCTCTGAAAATCCCGTCAACCCTCATAAAATATTTTTTTTAATCATTTTATTTGGACTACTGTGTAAAACAATTATTCCATCCAGTTAATGCACTAGATGAAACGACAGTACGATTTTAAAACTGCCGCCATTCAATAATTTTGAAAACCTCATGACTGCTGTTTTTAGAGTCGTGAAAACAGTTATTTTATGCTGCATCGTGTGCACAAGTAATATATTGACTTTAAAGTAAACATGGAACGTTTGCCACCTGGCTCTTTTTCATTGTATCCGCTACTGCGTGATTGTAAAAATTGGACTTGGGAATTAGTGTGTGGCCGAAAGGGGGAAAGACAACCATTGAAATGTAGTAAGTCTCTGCAGTGTGCTCCCTAGAGGCAAGGTTGGTGAAGGGAGGGTATGTAGGTCAGTGGTTGGTTGCCGGAGAGGGTTGAAGCCCTCCAGCGGCCTCCAGAGGCGTTGTAATGCCCTCCTCCACTGAGGGGGTTGCGTTGGTGAGGGGAGCGTGGTTACAGCTCTGTGAACCGGGCCGCCTGCCTCCAGCCCGATAGCGGGCTCCAGCACTGGAGTCCAGCGGAGCGCGATGGACTCTCACAGGGCGGCGCCCGGCCATCAGCAGCCTCCATGTCCTGGAGAGGGGTGGATTCCATCTCGCTGGAATCCTTGTGGAACACCACTCGCCACCTGGACCGTGGGTAAGCCATCCTGATTGGTACAGCTCGCGTCTCCACCTCCTCCGGAGACCATACAACCTTGACCGGGCATCACACAGCAACAGGGGGAAAATGCGTTAAGGTGCATCAGGCCTTGCCATTTTGGATTTTCACTAGTTTTGCTACAATTTACACTTAGGAATGTTTAACGAAATTTTTTTGCACAACATGCCATAAATAAGAGTTTCTAAAGCTTTATCAAACTATTACAACTCTACAGCGTTTATTACTTTTCGCCTAGTGATTGCTGTCAATAAATAAGCAATGTTTTCTTACAGTGGCTACAGAGATGATCCTGGCAACAATAGTCTACAAATAAATGTTTTAGAACATGTGCAAAGCAATACCGTATGCATTGTTGATGCTGAAAATAAAATATAAAATCTGTAATGTAAGTTACTGCAAAAATTTCATGGATCCAAGATGGCGGGACTTGATCAGGGCGGTCAATTCTGTCTAATTATTTTAATAGATTTTCCGCCACAAATTCGATGTCAGGAGGTGCATCACAATTTTTGGCACGACAAAGCATGAATAATACCTTAATATTCTTGAATTGTTGCAGCTTCTCCGTATTTGATAGTTTGTAACTCGTAACAGCCGAAATAAAATAATTGTTTATTTTGTGGTTAGCGACTACAGAGGTCACAATAGCTACGGCAGAAGAACATAATGGATATCAGAAAATGCATTAAGTTAAACCCTATGTCATCCGAAAAAATCTATCCAATGTCCACATTTGTGGGTAGTAATTGAAAAAAAAAAAAATTGGTGACATTTTGGGCTTATGCGATTTTTGCTCTAACCTGCAGTTGATTTTTTTAGTGTATTGCGACACGTTAAAGCAAAAATCATATAATTTCCCTTTCTTTAAAGCAGATGTTGTTTGACTGATGTCAGTATCAGTTATGTAGTAGCCCGCAATAAATAAACACATCTNGCATTAAGTTAAACCCTATGTCATCCGAAAAAATCTATCCAATGTCCACATTTGTGGGTAGTAATTGAAAAAAAAATATAAATTGGTGACATTTTGGGCTTATGCGATTTTTGCTCTAACCTGCAGTTGATTTTTTTTTAGTGTATTGCGACACGTTAAAGCAAAAATCATATAATTTCCCTTTCTTTAAAGCAGATGTTGTTTGACTGATGTCAGTATCAGTTATGTAGTAGCCCGCAATAAATAAACACATCTTTTTTCCTTGGTCACCATCAGTTGAAAATTAATAAATGATGGAAACTATAACTATTGGATAAAGTTCTAGAAACTGTTGTTTATGGCCTGTCGTGCAAAAATATTTCTTGCTATATTTTGTAGCGGAACGTACACAGGAAAATAGATAATTCCAAGATAGCAGTGACTGGTCTATCTAAAGAGCGCCGCCAACCTGGCACTTGAATTGCGTCTCAGCAAGTTTGAAATCCTAGTTTTTTTCACACAAAACCACCGAACGTATGCCCATTATACCACTGTATGAAAAGAAAACACACTTCAGANAGATAGCAGTGACTGGTCTATCTAAAGAGCGCCGCCAACCTGGCACTTGAATTGCGTCTCAGCAAGTTTGAAATCCGCGTTTTTTTTCACACAAAACCACCGAACGTATGCCCATTATACCACCGTACGAAAAGAAAACTCACTTCACACGAAGAACGAATAATATTCTCAAAACATCATGCGCATTATAAAAACGACTTCTCAGCCCACCAACATAACTAAAANACGAAGAACGAATAATATTCTCAAAACATCATGCGCATTATAAAAACGACTTCTCAGCCCACCAACATAACTAAAAACGGCTTATTAACACTGCTGTATCTGATAATAAGCTTATTGGAAACATGCGAAACAATAATAGAGACCTGCACTGGACTATTTTTCAAACTTTCCACCAATAAAATAAAAGGGTCACCGCTCGAAGTGCCATAGGTAGACGTAGCGCGACGAGAACACTGCACGCCAGTTCAACGTCTTGCGCCTAGGGGTTATGGGGCACTTGGCGTTCGCCTCAGTTTCGCCCTTAAGGAGAATGGTGCACGGAAACCGTATATTTATATAATTTTTGCGATTACCTGATTTACAGAGGATTTGTTTGACATTTTTGCCACCACAAGACGTAAATAACAATTTATAATATATTCTTACATTTTTACAAATCCATTGAGTTCATTACTATTGGAGTACTTCTAAAAGTGCTCCGAGAATAATGAAGGCAGTGGATATCTAAGAACGTAAAAAGGTGTTCAAAATGATTATTTACATCTTGTCGAGCCTAAAACACCGATAAACCCTTTGGAAAACGACTTATATCGAATATCTGGTAAATATACTGCTTTCATGCACAATTCCCCCTAAGGGCACTTTCTTAAGGCTGTTCACAGTTAGCTGAGCACTTTCGGAAGGGCTGCCTAAGATCCACTTCTCCGTAAATTTTGTATCCTTCCATTATATGTAAAATTACAGTTGTCACTGTCCCCCCCCCCCCNAACACTTTATGTATGCGCCATTCATATGGAACTGTGAAACATGTGAAATGGTTAAGAATATAAATCTTTTGGCAATAAGTCAATTCTTACTTTAATACACGTAAAAAAGACAGAAATATTTTACAAATGATCACAAACGAAAAGTTACGCTTTCAACACGGCGTAGGACTACTTTTCGTATTTTGCTGCCAATCTAACTGGAGACATGATAATGTAATTTATTTTTCCAGGAAAGATAAACAATTATTTATAGCAGCGACTTTTTATTTTTGTACTATTAAATATATTCAAAGAGAAAAGTAATATATAAAAATACAAAAAAACCGCGTTTTTTAGAGCTTTTCTGCACAGTTATCATTAAGGAAAGGATTAAAGTACAGAATGACATCTGAAATTTAATCCATTTGCGTACATCCTACTGCTACGTATCAAATTTTTTTAAGAAATTCAGCTGCCCGAGAACGCACATCGCTGTCCTTGGAGGACTCGTCGCAGTAATTATTTATAACTAGAAGTGACCTTGAGGCGTCTCCGATTTTTTTTTACTAGGAATTCCCCTTTGGGGAAAGAGTTCGACACCATCGTGTATTAAAATAATAATTTTTCCATTTTATAGCTTAGGTTTGAAATTTTTGATAATACGACTTTGTTAGGGCATAAAACATTGTTTTGTAATATTTTAGAAACGGCTATAATTAGACTTATTGTACTACTATCGTTTTTTTAATCATTCTCAGGAAGTAATCAATAGTTAATTATAATCCATTCACGGTATCTTCGATACTTTTAAAAAGAACCTTTGAAAAATCACCCTAGGAGTTACATGTTCAATTGGTTATAAAAATATATATATGTAAAAAGGTTTTGTCTTGCTTTTAGCACTGAAGCACTATATAAATTGGTTGTTTTAAGTTTGAAGTATATTTTTTCAATAAATTATAATAATTTGTTAAAAGTCCGTACGAATTAACAACGGATTTTGAAGGGACATGTTGGTTATAGCTGAAAAGAAATAGTTCGTGGGTTAAATATTAATATGTATAAATTTAATGCCATAATAGTAAAGTTAATATTCCTAAACTATATATTTACATTTTCACGTAGCACTCATGGGTAAAGATTTCACTGTTATTAATTGAAATTAAATAAATTTCCGTGTCTGTCCAGCGGACTCATACACTCCATCTTGTCCCTTTGGGCACGTTTTTTTCAGAAGTATAATCACGCCATATTGGATATTGGAGACGCTGAATTGTGGTTATAAAACTAACGTAACACATTCTTTCAACTTACAAGCTAATTCTAGGTTAAGATGTAATGTTAGTATTAGCGTTGTTATTTCTGCACTTTATCAAATAAACGTGCAAAATATAGAAAGGCATTTGAATATTTCCGTTACGTAATTCCCTTCGCAATCCTTAACAGGTTTCAAAATGAAAGTGATTTTGTTCGCTGAAGAGTTTGGAAATCGAGCCGCGGGCCGTGAATTCGTAGTAAATGAAACGTTAGTGCGGGGATGGAGGAATTTTTCTCACTTATAAGTCGCACCCCGAGTTTTCAATAAAATTTTTTAAAAAAAAGGTGTGACTTATATGTGATAAAACACGGTACCATTTATCACAGTGAAATCTTTAACCTGAGTGCTACTTCCAAAAGTTTATTATGTAAAATTTAACTTTTTCCTTACACCAAATATGTAAATAAATCTTAATACAATAAGTAAACTTTAATTAAATTATATAATTAACAGTTCCGATATATACTTCAATCTACCTTTTTGTATGTATTACAATATTTTGCTAAATTGATTAGCATTTTTTTTACATTTGGAGAATTTTATTAAAGTATATGACAGTTAAGATTACATGGCATTGTTTCTCTTCAAAAATAAATGTTGGTAGTTCCCACATGGACACTGTTAATAAAATATTTGACAGTTCCCACATGGCACTGTTTGTTTACAAAATATTTGAGAGTACCCACATGGCACTGTTTTTGTTTGCAAAACGTTTGACAGGTGTCACATGGCACTGTTTTGTTTACATACTGCGGAAGGATACATAATCGGGTCCCTGAAAGTAGATCTTTAGCAGGGCTTCAGAAAATCTTGAAGTTACCGTGAATACATTATACCATTTGTTCCCCATTGTAAACAAGTAAAGGCACTCCGTTGATATTACTATCAATCATCAGAATAATAGCATATTACTTGTTAAATAAGAAAGTGCAATAAGTAGTGCTGAATTAATCTTAAGAGGTGAAAACTGGTAATACTACAATGATTGCTATCCCTCCGTGTTAAATAATTTTAGAAGTAATATTGTATCAATTGAGGGTAACTGTTCACTACACTTTTTCATATAAAATAAAGGCTTTGCAGAAGTGTTTTCAGGAATAAACAATGAAATTGCACATACATATAAACTAAATTACACAAAAATACAAACACCATCACAAAACTGATATGTTGAATGTGAAATTTAGTTGAGTACAATGGCAAGGTTTCAGAAGTACTCCATTAGAAAAAAGNTTTTTTTTTTTTTTTTTGTAAATATTTAACACCTAAATGGCATTCCTGAACATTGACTAAACACAACAATGTCATGAAAGCATGATAAAACGAAAAGCACAAATGGATATGGAAGTAGTGACAACTATACGAAACTGAAAATTCTATGATAATTCTTATAGTACAAGGAAGCTATAAGTATAACTGATATAATTTTTTTAATTACACAAAAACTCAAAAATTACATTTAAAAAATTTACACACATCTGCTGAAATTACACACATTTTGGTAACCACGCATAAATAGGCAACGCTACTTTAACAGCCCCACACTTTGATGTATACTTCTTTGTTGCCAGTTTTATTTACAAGGAAGACTGCAATGTGTAAATATTATTCGAACAGTCATTAAAAACTGTATAAGGCAGTGGTACAATGTTACCCATAACGACTGTACATTCATATGTGTGGAGAAACTCTTCCCAGCTTGGTGACAACATATATGAAGACATTCCTTTCGTTTTATTACATGAGTTTAATCATTTCAGTACTTCCAGATACAATTTAATTTATGGTTTCAGATCTCGAAAATAATGATATATCCTGGTGCATGCTGTATTTAAGCTGACATAGTTAATAGTTTTTTCGTTTTCTCAATTAAAGGGATGCACGTTTTGAGTTTGACGATAGTGATAAGAACAAATCGTAACCTACAGCAGTAGCCACGTTCACAAATTATTTACCCTCAGGGAAGATCGTTTGGCACTGCTCATTGCAGTATTCAGCACCGGGCAAGAATAACCTTTCTATGTGAAGTGTATGCTTTTGTATGTACTGGATCTCAAATGTTTATAATATTTAATTTTTATATGGAAACGAGGTGAGTCTGAAAAACACCGACAGACTCCACCTGATTAATCCTAAAAAAAAAGTTGAAAAAATAGAATAAGTGCGACATATGGTCGACGGTGCTTCTTCGTACGGGCGATACGCACTTTTGAAGGCGGAGCTGAAATAAATGTTTATTGAAAATATTACAGAATGTTTGTGAAATGGAACAATGACAACCAGGATAATGCCGCTGTAATCTGAACGTTGATGTTGATGGTGGGAACTTTGAACAATTCCATTAAGGAATAATACCTTATAAGTTGAGTGTTGCTTGCTTGCTAGGAGCAGGTATGCAGTGGTTTCGACCTTTATGCATGAATTCCTCGCAAACTGTGGTGTATAGAGTGATAAGGCAAGACAGCCTTTTTCGTTTATTTTAACGTGCTCATTCACAACACGTGATTGGAAAACAGATTAAGATTCGTTAGCATAGATATTTATGCGACAACAGAGTTGCAACCCCCATTTCCTCTATGATATATAATTTTATGGCAGTGGCTGTTTTTACAGTGGTTGAATATATTTATTGAACTACTCATTATCATGGATGTCATTGTTTCATTAAAAATACTTTCTGTAATGTTTACAATAAACCTGTGTTGCAGCTCCACCTTCAAGGGTGCGTAACACCTTTACGGAGCATCGTCGACCATATGTGGCATATATGTTTCCAACGTAAATTTTTGGGAAGTTATACGCAGATGGAAATTGTCGGTGTTTTTTCATATTCCGTGCTAAAGTGTTTGATAAGCCGTGTCCGATCGGTATGAGATACTCAGTCTGATAAGTTGTCGCGAAATGTGTCCGATTTCAAACCGGAAATGTAATGGTGTGTAATGGTATGGTGTAACGTTGCAGCCCGTAATTTGGCGGATCTGGATTGCAATACTTAATTCAATACTTGGGATTTTTTGCATGTTTGTTGTCTGAGTTTATCTCCAAACTGCGGAAGGCAACGAAAAGCCATCGCATACTCATTGCAGAGTCGTCTTGGCCGTGCCCGATACAGTTTCTGTCGTCGTGAAATCACATGCGTTCTCTGCCAGTTTTAGAGCTGTCAAACTCTCCGCCATCTTCAGTTCCTAAATACTCAAATGCCAAATTAAAAATGTTTAATGCTCTTTTTTGAATGCTTGAAAGAACGAACGGGTATGGCAGTTTTTAAATTAAGAAATAAAAGTGATGTCAGGCGCCTCAAACATTTCATGCAATAACGCGGACTGCTGTTGAATTTTAGGATTTTTTTTTGCCTTAAAATATTTTACCTGTTCGTAGATTTGAATTTATTTTAAAACAGCGTTTGCTATGAACATTTTAAAATGAATAAATACAATACCGTCTTTTGTGTAATTTTTTTGAACCATTTCTAATAGTGTGTCCCATATAAAATGAATATATCATTTGCATGCAAAACTTTTGATTAACTATGAAATTAATTTTTTTTGCATATAAAAAATGATTTCCTGTCTAACATACAGTGCTTCAATAGTGTTTGCGGACAATTAAAAATTTTACTAATTTACTTTTTAATGCTTGTAAGAATTCTTTAAAGAATTCTCTGAAGACTTCTCCTGAATATTTTTACTGAGTTCTACGGGAAAAAAACCCCTTCGATGGCTATACGCGAGGTGTTTTCAGTGCCGTAGTTAATCGGAGGAGCCTTGCAAATGTGTGGGTTAAAATCGCAGAGAGCGCCTTTGTTCAGGTTCAAGTCAGCGTCCTCACAAATGCTCAGAGTTATCGATACACAATTCATTTTACTAATTTGCCATTCAGCAGCCTCTAATCAAATTAATTATAACGCATGATTTTCTCTACATGAATCCGCCAATTTACCTTAGGGATCTACTTTTCCAGCGCATTTTGGGTACACACTAGCAGGTTCAAAAGCCACCCGTGGAAAGACTAATGAGTTTTTCAAAGGAAAAATAGAAGATCAATGCCACGAGTAGAGGGTGTTGCCCGTATCGACTTTTCCCTGCAGTTCTTAATTCCATTTTTTTAAACACGGTTGTCTCATTTGTCAGAACTGTGGAGTTAGCGTTGGTGCGGCAACTGGCTGGCATTTATCGCTAGTAACGTGATTAAAATCAAGCTCCGTCCCTCCACGCCATTTCGTAGTCTTATCTTTCTTCACTTTCACGTTTATGTTTACTGACCTTTTAATAGTTCTATCCGTTTCTCGGTCCTACAAAAATTCTTTCTCCTATTGGTTTATATTTTTTTCAATTTCTTTGTGACTCTTTCATGACACATTATTTTCAAATGTTGAGACAATTTCCTTTAAATACATGTATTCTTCTTTTAAGCTAAATATTTATATATATATTCTCCTAACATTTCGTATTCTATATCCCATCTCTCCCCTTGGGATACTTTCAATTTATTTTAAAGCTCTCATTTCTGCTATCTGTATTCTGTTCCCTTGGGTTCTCTTTGTCAGTATCTTCCGCACAGTAGAAAGGAACTGCCATGGGTTTATACAACTTGAATTGAGTGTTTTCTCTTGTCTTGTCATTAAATTTATATTTAAATGTGCCGCACATATTTGAAAATCTGCATTGCAAGGCATTGTCCTCGTCATATTCTTAGTATATGTTACTTCCTTATTTATAAGTATAGTGTATGTTGTAAACTAATTCTATTTTATCTCGCGAGTGTGATAGTTCACTATAAAAAGTGTTTGGTTTTCTTTATTTAAAAGATAGTCCTTATTTGTAGATCAGTTTTCTCTTAAGTAGAGTGTAATATCCGTGTATAGAAATAATTACGCACTGTATGTATAGCAAGTCGTATCCGTTGCGTTTGTTTATATCTGCAATCTCGTATTGCTTCGTTAGTATAAAAACTGTAGTGTCTCGGAGATTAACTTCACTATTGTTTGACACCTTTATTCGTTCGAGTATTATCTGCGAATTTACCCACTTCCTCCGTGTTGCTACTAAATACGTAATACCTGAGATTAAGATACGTTGATAACGTTTAATACCCTTAACCTTGCATACCTTCGCCTTCTCAACACTATCAAAAATGTTTTTCATAAAAACATATATTCATATAACTTAACCAATAAAACTGTGTTTTTCTTGCTTCAAACTAATTCAAACTTTGCATCCATTAATCATTTATTGAATCTTATGTGTACTACCTCGAACAGGAGGGTGAGTTACAGCAAACTCTCTGCAACTGGGATGAAGATGTCTGGGTGCTTGTGGTTTCGAGGCAGCCCGTTTCCTTAGAATCCGAAAGTAGCAACCTGCACGTGACTCTGGGAAGACTGGATCATATGTCATATAAAACTTCTCCGGCAAGGTGACGTGCAGGGTTCTCGAGCGGTGTTGTTTTTGAAGTTAAATGGCAATGACGTGGTTGAACTGAATTCCAAGATTAACTTGACTTTCATTGCCTAGAGTGACAATGAAAAACGAATAAAAAGAACTAAGAAAACGATGTATGGATAAGGAACATAAACACAGTAAAATGTGATAAAATAAATAAGATATTATACATAGAACCAAAAGATAATTATTCACTTAGGCAGCGAGTGACTCAGAAACCAGGGCAGCACAACTTTAACAAGACGAAAACAGCCATAACTTCAAGCTAAACACGAATAGCAGTAAATCACAGCACAACATATGTGGAGAAAAAAATTGCAAGCAAGAAACATACAATTTAGATGATCAAATAATTATGATCCAGTCCGACAATCAATAGCACAAAAACAAGTAAGGCGACACAATTAACCAGGCGAAAGAAGGAGAATTTACGTACGAAACACAAAACAGCAAAGAATCAGGAAATATATAGACCTATTTTTTTCGTGATTAACCTGCAGCCGGAGTTTTTCTGTCTAATTTAAAAACACCCTGGTATACATTGATAAAAAAATTAAATCGTACAGTTTAACAACTAGCAACACAAAACAACGCCAGCAAAAGTGTAACAATACGAAAACATACAAATACACATCATAAAGTAACGACGTTTCGGAAGCTTTGGCATGTTTCCGTACTCAGGTGATTAAACAGTGTGTTCGTAGGTAAAATGTAGAGTATATGTATAGTTTCTCGCTACTCAGATGTGCGGGGTCAATAAAAGGGAATCGAATGGTGCTTCTGCATCCGCCACATTTTGGGTTTGAGAGATTTAAAGCTACACCGGGTGCCGCTCTGCCCATCCAGAGTCCTCGATACCAGTGAAGGAAGCGTTTGTCTTTTGTTAGGCTGCTTCGTGACACCTAGGTCCGACCAAGAGGCAGCACTACTTACAACTCGAACCTTTGGTGCTTAAATCCAGAATATCAGCGTGAAGAAATTATACTAGGACATGGTAATAAACAATGCAATGTCACAAGTGCCGGGGGAATCTAAGTAGGAATACGAATATATCAGTAGGCCCCGTGGGAGTTTCTCTATTGTGACCGATTCATTGAGGCTGTACTCGTGTTGATATCGGATGTAACTCCAACGCTAGAGGAGACAATGAGTTTTTCCCTCCCACCAGCAGGTGGAAACAGTGAGTGGCGACACGCACAGCTCTTGGAAAGAAAGTAGAGGGGAGAGCAGCACCTGTACCAGACCACAGGTGTGTCTCAGAGCGAGGATCTCAAAAACCATGTGGTAGGACACTGAATACTCACAACTGCACAAGCCTGGGTGCTTATGTCTGGTCAACTATTATATTATCTGGAGCTGGCTGCGCTGACTGAGTGCAATTCCGTCCATTGCAGTCAGACCCTAGTGTCAGTTGTACTGCTAGGAAGGTCAATTATTGCAGTGGAGATGCTCTTGATTTGGGAGCTGAACAGTCTCCTGCGCGTCAGATAGTGTGTGTACTTCTTACAGCAGAGGTTCTGAAACAGTTCTTTTTCTATGGTTCGCAAGTCGTGCATAAAGTATGAAGAAAGTACTAACCAAGTTTATCCTTCTACAGACTGTTTTCTGTTCTTTCATTTTTGGCCTTTCTCAAGCTATCTGTTATCTTTGCTTTCCAGCCCATGTTGTAAGGGCGTAAAAGTCGTAACTTGAGAAAACGGTACTTTTTATTTTAACAGTTCACACTTATGCCAATTAATCTGGTAATTTTCCTATTCTTTTTTATTTTAACACCGATGAAATTTCATTCATATAAATATCATCAAATCCCTTTAACTCTGTTTCCCTTTAGATTTCCTATGTTTTTCTATATCTTCATAAAATTACAGACAGCTATAAATTTATGCTCGTTGTTCTCACCCAGTGTAATACAGATAAACCGTATCTCATAACTGCTTAATAAATAGCAATAAGTAAGCTTCTGATTTAAATGCTAGTTTTATTCACAATAAAAAATCTCGAACTATTTCACTGCAAGATAGGAATTGGAATCCTCTTATCTATTTCTTTTTCACGTTATCCATAACGTTTGAGATTTATTTCTGCGTTTCCCTGCAACTAGATATGTATCATAATCATCGGATTCCTTTTCAATAATCCCTCACTGGTCTATGAACAAGTGCGGAGTTAGCGAATTCGACTATACGGATTTTAAGATACATAGTTCATATGGACCGCAACATATTTTTTTTAGATTTACACGTAACATAATGAATGGCAGCGTATACGTTAAATTAAAATTAGTTATCATATTAGGTGATTTTTATAATTTGCATTTTCGTTTAATTGGCCCTTATTTGCACCAAAGGTGAGTGGTAATTTTTAGCCAACAGCAAGCACTAAGCGGAACGTGTAAATCTAATGTTGAATTTCAACAAGCAAGTAATGTATACTTCGTGTTGGTTATAAGCATGATGGTGCATAAACTATTTTGTATTTTTCGTAAATCTGCGTGTTGTAAAGTCACATTATTTTACTCATAGTGTTACAAGAAAAAGGTGGCAACTATTTTCTTAACAATTGTATGTTAAACTTTAAAAAAAACCTCTTCTGTGTGTACAACTAATTACTCCGGGAATCTGTGTAAATCAGGTACACCATGCATTACCTCGTTTTTTATATTATTTCTTACGAAAATTGAATTTGTGTTTACAAATGTAGATATACCGTTGGTGGGTTGTTGCTTAAATTTTTAAGATATTTTGAGACGGAAGTAACTACAGTGTAATAGCGACAATACAGTTGGGGTAATAAGAGGGCGTAAAGATTTATCTCACACAGCCATGAATTTATAATGAACACGTGTAATAGAGGCGCAACTATAGTTAAGTATTCTAATAAAATATTTTCTTACATTCGCTAAGTAAAAACCGAATAAAAACAGACATGAAAAAGAAGATAATTTCAACCATTAAAATTCAAAAAGTTCTCGCTTAAAAATGTGTTGTCCTGTTGTTTTTGCAGATGAGTGTAGTAATAAAAAAATTATAATATTGAAATGGAATTTAATAATCCAACGAGCTAGTAGAATATATCAATAAAGATAGAAAATTCTCTTTTCTGTCGCTTAATGAAAGAGATTAGTGAAGCAGATTAATATTAATTTGTTTGCCGGAAATAACTCTGAAGAAGTAGGCACACTGAAAAGAAAAACAATTAGCGCGTCACCTCTTAATTACAATAATAAAATAACTGAAATTTATTTGGAATGTACTATACAGGTAGAAATTTTTACGAACACGTCAACTTCACACTTACACAAGTATGGGATTTTTTTTATTCAAAAATTCCTTCTTTGCAAGGGAATAAATGAAAGAAAATCGATCTGGTAGAAACAGAGCTATGCTGTTACGTTAGCGCAGTTACTCATGTCATGTGCTGCAAAATGTGAGCCGTTTGCTGGTATAGTCTATCCACGGTAACGTGACTACATTTTAAGGCCATCCCAGCATGCACGACAGCAAAAATAGTTATATTTTCTTGAGGGTTCAGACGTTTACTTTCGAGATCTATTTTACACCATGTTTATTAGACATATCGTTTATTTTATATTGACAATTACCAAAAGTATACAAATGATATGAAAGGAACTTTTAAGTACGGCCTTAAAAAGTGCTCACTTCACCGTGAAAAGACTGTATACGCTTTCATCGTCGCTTTGATGTAAACCTGAAATCAGTTTCCTTCTACGCCTAGCATATGCGGGGGAAGGCAATGCACTACACACGAATGCTGTTTGTGTTGCGTTTGACCTCCCGTCATCAAACAGACAACCCCGAATACAGTCCGCTCACCAGATCATTGTCCCTGATCGCCATATTTGTATGCCGTTCACGGACAAAGAGCTAGTAAGTGGACTGTACGCAGGCAGTTTTATAAACGAACTTCTTTTGTTTTTGTTGCAAGGGACGATAAATACTGGAGATCATTAACGATCCTTCAAAATTGGGGATTGTGCTTTTGACATGACTACGAACAGCTTTATAATAATGTGTAAATGATTTAGTTATGCATTGTTAATTGTTCATAATACATATTTTTACTATAAATATTTGAAATTTTGTGAACAACGAAATGATAACTCTTAATAAAGTAGGCTTATGTGTGAATCATCGTAAAAACGTTGACAAAAATATTTACTAAAAAATTAATCAAGCCAGAGAACGGATTATCCCAACAAAAGACTGCCTCGCTCCGTTTATCGTTTACAAAAACTTTGTAAGACTTATATTGGATATGTTCTCTAACTTAGATTTTTAATTTTGAAAATCGAACAGTAAAGTGCCCATGTTAAAAATTCATTTTTACAACATTTTCTGACAACGTATTTTCAAATTATAGTAAGTGACTTTGCCTTAAGCCTTTTTGGAAAAATTATAATATTTACACATATTAATATATGTACATACATATATGAACGGCTGGAATTTTAAACCTGCTAGTATATTATGTTGGCTAATGAATATAGCCCAAACCGTGTCTAAAGGAAAGTTTTATTATTTTGATTGGAGTGTATAATCGAAAAATTCATTTCTACAAGTTAGTATAGTAAAATAAACATAAAGTTTCAAACGAACTGTTAATTCAAATGTTCTTGTAAGGTTACAATTAATACGAAAACTTGGACTAGCATGTGCCAATGCAATGATTACCAACATGCGTTTATTTAGATAATCGGCTGGAAAAAATGACATGAAAACCTTAGACTTACTCTTATTATTATTTACAAAACATTATTTTGATTATTAGACATGTAACTTTGAAAAAAATTGAATTACCAAATAAACCTCTCAAACCCTCGCTGTCAAGAGCCACCCACATCTCTTCACTCAAAACTAAGGAAACGTACAGAAAATTGTAATACTTTATACATTTTATGAGTCTGTTTCAATTGCTACATTTTATTTTTCTTGCATGTAACGGAGGAAGGAGAAATATTAAAAAGCCTTTATAAAATAAAGTATTAAATGGAGCTTTAATACATACAAAACAATTTAAAACATCATTTTTTTTTTGCATTTTAGTTGCATCCTGGAATTTTAACAAGATAAACGTAAACATATAACAGCTGCTAAATAACTCTTTTTTGCCCAAATAATGCGGGAATTTGACAGAACGTGCATGTTTATCGTCTTGAATATGTTTGCCGTTTTTCTTCTTCGAGGGATATACGCAAGATGGAAATTCTCTTACAAAGATTCCTCATAAAATATTTCCTATATTTCATTTACATTTTCTCGTTCACTGTATACGAGTATGTGCCCATTTTCTGTGCTATAGGATAGGAGATAATGTATGCGCATCCTTAAGGAAGTAATAAATCAAACTGTATTGTTGCCTCCAACGGTTTGCGTGGGTAATCATTTTTCCGTGTTCTAAAAATGAATTTCAGACTAGCAGAGCAAATATATATACATTTATGTACGGGACACTTAAAGAAAATTGATATCAGTATTTTCTGTGATTATCGTGTTGTACTTTAATCGATAATTAAACGTGCTTGGGTACACTAATTTTATTGCGAAAGATTATTTGGTTGGATATATTTCAATATCCTACTTGTCTGCTAATTTCCTGCGGTTCTTTGTAAGAGGACACTTAATTTTACTGGGCCAGTAATTTTTCCCATATTGGAAAATTCGTACGTACACACAGAAGCATAATAAAAAAAATATAAAATTATTCCGTTACAAAAGTTGGTTTGAACTAAAAAATTTTGATAAGATAAGAAACCATTTGGCAAAACGATGTCATATATATATAATATTTAATACTTAAGTAATTCAATAATTTAATTTTAATCTATTTATTGACAAAAATCCATTAAATTATTTTGTCTGACATTGCTTGCCTTTAGGTTGATAATTTTATATCGCTTTAATATAATTGATTTCTCATATTAGGGGTTTTGATTTTGTTGTTTCTTGTATTTTTGTTCAGCAGTCGTTTCCCACCGATTGCTGTAGATAACAATAATTGTTTCCTTCGGCTTTACACGAGAATCGCTATTACCTGTGGCGTTTTGCTGCGTCTATGCTGCACGTACGTCTGTTCAGAGCATTCAAAGGAAACTTGGTCCATTGTCAGAGCAGAACAGTCTCTGATTTCGACTAGTCCCGACGAGCGATACCAACTGTCACGACGGCTTCCGCAGTCGACTGTGTTCAGAGTAGCTAAACTTCCCCACAACAGATACCAACTCGCACGTATCCACATGTGTGTGTGTGCGTGGCGACACAACGTGGACTACACACACACTCACGCGCACACATTGGCGGTTGCCAGCTTGAATAACGGCTCAATTCGATTGTGTTCTCTGCGGCTGGCTGACAACTTGCCGGGAAGTAATTCCAGGTATTCAACAAAGTCAGTTTACGAAGGAGTTACCTGCTTGTCGCGGAGACTTAAGGGGTGCCAGTAGGTTATTTATTACCCGGAATAATTCAACATTATGGCAGCCATGAACTGAAAAAATATTCCTAAGGAACCAAATGCCTCAGTTCAAACATATTTATCTATGTATGTATGTCTTTCATAAGATGTAAGTATATATTTAATTGAAATAAAACATTAGGTAAATAAGTATTTTCAAATCAGTTTAACACAAACAAAAACCACCAAGATAATATGTAAACTTGCAACATGAGAGCCATTTCACTTGATACGGTGCATGTAGGATAAGTTCCGCAGGAACAAGATGCGCGACGCTGCGTATGTAATAATTTAGTGTCGCACGCCTGCTTCCTATGCAACTTGTCCTACTTGCATGATCTCACCGCCTTGTTCTCCAGGTATTGTACGCCGACACTTTGAACAAAATTATTGGATATAAAAATACATCTCCAGGTATAAGCTTATAAGGTTTTTGTGTTACTATTGGTCCAAAGAAACTATGTCTAGATTCACGGTACTGAGTTTCTGAGCATATTGTGTACACTATATAAGCAACTTTTCTTCGCGAAAACATTCCAAGACTAGTTTTACTGCAAAAAAAATGTAGCTCAGAACCTTTTACATGGTTAAAAGATTTCAACTCTCACGTTTCTTAGGTGTCTGTTAGCCAATAATCGACGTTCAATGTCGGGATAACTTAACTCTGATTGTCCCATTCGAGTACAAAATATCAGCTCACACAGACACGCGGTCAATAAAATAAATTTACAAGTGTGCACACGCAAAGTTGAAGTCTAGCTAGCTTGTAAATATTTTCGCGAAAAACAGGTGGCCCTAACTATAGAGGCGCCTGTTTTCCAAGGAGCGATTCCAGGAAGAATTCTGCGCCAAAACACTTAAGTTCATATCAGCTTTCGTGATTGGATTATGTTAACAATCCGCAGAATCACGGGCATTCAGCATGAAGGAAACTTATTTCTGATTGGCCCAGATGGACAAAGCAAATATTTCTTCTCACAAAGGCATGCGGCTAGTAAAAAAGTGAGCAAATCTCCTGCGCTCTAACAGCATCACACCCCATACATTTCATGAAAAGATTTTACAAATATTTTCTGTCTCTATTCACTGGATATCTATTTAGAGTGAGTGAAGAGATTTGGGCGGCTCTTAACAGCGAGGTCTTGAAAGTCGATGAGGGTGATTCAGGTGAGCATGGAACAGCGCCGGAATGAAAGGGCAAAGGGAACTGAAGATCCCCGAGAAAACCCGCTGACCAGCGGCATAGTCCGGCACGACTCCCACTTGCGAAAATCCGGGAGTGACCCGCCCGGGGATTGAACAAGGTTCACCTCGGTGGAAGGCGAGCAGGCTAACCGCTCAGCCGCCGCGGCCTTATATGTTTGTAGTTCTCTCAGTTGTTTACTTACAAAGAGCGTAATCTAATAGAAACACATCACATACTTCTGCTAAAGATAATCCGAAGAAGCGTTCCGAAATTTGTCGATTGCATTCGACATTCATTTGCCATTTTTGGTTCCAGTATATATATTTTTGGATCATACAAACACTTTGTTGTGAACATGTTATTTTTTATTTAAAAACATTCGATTCCATCCTATCTTACGTAACGTAACGTTGANAACACTTTGTTGTGAACATGTTATTTTTTATTTAAAAACATTCGATTCCATCCTATCTTACGTAACGTAACGTTGGTGAAAGCAGGAAAAAAAAAGTGACTCTCCACTATACAGGTTTGGGTACACGTTCTGTAATGCTGACTTCACTTAAGTGTACGAAAGTGATTGCGAACCGAGCTTAATGATTACGCCTGCTGGTGCTTTAACTGAGTTGCACAGTGTTTTATATACACGTTTTTCTACAAAACTATTAAACGTTCGTCCAACGTACTGGTTTGTANAACACTTTGTTGTGAACATGTTATTTTTTATTTAAAAACATTCGATTCCATCCTATCTTACGTAACGTAACGTTGATGAAAGTAGGAAAAACAAAGTGACTCTCCACTATACAGGTTTGGGTACACGTTCTGTAATGCTGACTTCACTTAAGTGTACGAAAGTGATTGCGAACCGAGCTTAATGATTACGCCTGCTGGTGCTTGAACTGAGTTGCACAGTGTTTTATATACACGTTTTTCTACAAAACTATTAAACGTTCGTCCAACGTACTGGTTTGTAAAAATGTCACATACTTAAGACTAGGGTTTTTGAGCGTTCTAAAGGCGTCATGCACATGAGAAACACAGTTTAAGAGCACTCGAACATAGCAAAAAAACGGCTTTTTCAAAGCGCTGTGTCCCAAAATATACCCGTCAGATACTTACTAAAGCCGTGCATTGAAGCTTTTTACAGACTTTCCACTAATAAAATTATAGTGTCACCGCTTAAAGTCCCATAAGTATACGCAGCACGACGAGAACACAGCATGCCAGTTGAGAGCCTTGAGCATAGTGGCGATGTCGCAATTGATGCGCGTGACAGTGTCGCCCTTATCGCCCCCGCGCTTCTCGGCCTCGAACGCCGAAAATAGATTCAGGTATAGATAAGGCCACCTGTTTTTCGCGGAAAGTTTTCAGGACTACTTGTACTACAAAACACTAGAGTTCAGATATTTTCTTGATTGGATGATTTTAATTGCCACGTATTGCAGGTGTGTGGGCGCGAATCACGGACACTCAGTATCGGAGTTAGCAAATTCTGATTGACCCAATCCGGTAAGGAACTGTCTTCTGACAAAGACACGTGGCTAATAACCAAAGGGAAACTACACGTTGAGCACTTGTGAAAGCCCAGCTTAAGATCTATCTGTACGCACATTGCGTATTCTTACCACATATACAAGAAAAACATTGCCATGGGCATAGTGACTAATTTATTCATGCATCCGTCAAATAAAACAAGGAAATTATTAAAAAGTAAATAATTTACCAATTTGATCTTTCTTGAACATGTAAGTGTAAAAATTGGAGAGCAAAATAAATAATTTTATTATTCACGAATGTTTTCCTTACGCAGCGAATAAAAATTTAAGACGTGGAACTATTTTCCACTCCACCGTTACCAACTTTGCTGGGTACATGCCAGTCGGTGCATTCATTCAAAATTGCTCATTTAACCGTAGGGGCCACGGTAGTGTAGTGGGTAGATTATTATCGTCCTACCTAAGCGAACTTGATTCGATTCCCGGAGGGGTCACTCCCGGATTTTCACATGTGGGAATCGTGCTGGACGATTACGCTGTTTGGCGGGTTTTCTCGGGATCTCCCATTTCTCCCACCCCTTCATTCCGGCACTGCTCCATACTCACCTGAATCACCCTCATCGACTCTCAAGACCTCGATTTTAGGTGCCGCCCAAATCTATTCACTCTCACTCATTTAACCGTGAACAGCTTATAGGCGGGAACCTTAACTGAACCTGCGAAATTTCCCTCTCGGCAATAAAATGGGTCGTCCAGCGGAATGCAGGTAGATGCGCACCTGTCGGCGTACGTTCCGCGAATTTCTCTGTCGCAGGATGTAATTCCTTCAAGCGACGGCGGCTGCCCGCGTGCCATCGCTTCGGTCGCTGATCGACGTCCACGTTGGAATGTATGGCCGGAATCCGGCCAGCCTGATGACGAGCATATCTCTACTCATTCCAACTGACTGTACTGCAAGTAACCTTTATACCTCTCTCGCAGAAACTACTCCAGCGATTCCCGATCTAAACCCTTACACACATGCAGCCTCATATCGAAAATTTCTCCGGGAAACACTTGCCCAAAATTTACCCTGTGTCCACAAGACAGGTGTGCCGAGATACAAGTGCAACTGGGTGTAAAATTTTGGGTTAATAAATTTTCTGCACCTGACTTAAAAGTGTTTATTAGTTTCTGTGTATATATATATGNGGTGTAAAATTTTGGGTTAATAAATTTTCTGCACCTGACTTAAAAGTGTTTATTAGTTTCTGTGTATATATATATTAGGGTGGTCCTTATATGGGTAAAAAAAAATTTTTTTCGAATTTTTCACGGGGCACCATCNTATATATATATGTTTTTTGGGTTTTTTTGCCGGAAATAGTAGCTCCCAAACACTGTTGCTTGCCCCAGGCCCTTATCTCCAATCCTGCTACAGGCGAAAGTTTTGTAAATTTTTGACGAACCTGTATATCTTAGTGTGACGTCTAGGTACCAATTTACATGTCTTTCTGTGTTACTGCTATATAAACACTGTGGACATGATGACCAGCGAAATATAGAACAAGAGCCCTGCGCAAATGAAAGACAAATATTACTGGGTTCAATGGAGTGGAGAGGAGAAATTTGGACGGCTCTTAACAGCGAGGTCTTCAGAGCCAATGAGGGTGGTTCAGAGGAGTATGGAGCAGCGCCGGAATGAAGGGCCGGAGGAAACCGAAGATCCCCGAGAAAACCCGCTGACCAGCGGCATCGCCTGGCACGATTCCCACATGCAATAATTCGGGATCGACCCCGCTGGGAATCGAACACGGTTCGCCTAGATAGGAGGCATGTAGTCTAACCACTACACCACCGCGGCCCGATTTAAACCAAACAAAAATCTTCGTTGTACCAAACCTACTTTGCAGTGGTTCATATTTAAACATAAATTTCTTTGCGGCAACAAATAATGTGTTGTGGCAAAGAAAGCGTTTTTGGAGTGTACCTGTCGTATAAGACACTCGTGATCTTAGGCCATCTGTGCTCCAAATTCAACTTTCACATATAAAGCGGCACTCTTCCGGGAAGACCCCTATAACTCACCTCATTCGCTCGGGGCATAAAGGTCTCTGGGCTGCCAATAACAGCCGAAGCTTGCTAAAACCTCAGGAACACACACAAAGTCCTTCGGCGGTTTTCTGACAAAATTATTCAGAAATAAACCTGTTGTTCCCGTGTACATGGTCGAGGACACGTTGCACATGAAGGGTGTTTAGGGTTGGAACTGTACACATCTGTGATAGTTGTGTTGAGATTCTTCAATGTAAGTAATCTGGTGTGTGGCAATTTCTGCATCNGGAACTGTACACATCTGTGATAGTTGTGTTGAGATTCTTCAATGTAAGTAATCTGGTGTGTGGCAATTTCTGCATCTCTCATTTGTGAATGTTTAAATCTGACATCAATGAACTCGAGGTACCTATGCTGTTCACTGGTTGCGCCATGGAATAGTTTAACGATTGCAAAACTCGAGCTCGTAAATTTATTCGGAACTGAACGGGTTAACGCACATCCAGAAGTGACTTATGCAGCTTCGAGACGTTTCTCAAAAGTTGGGTAATCCCTTCTATTATGAAATGTTGTTAATTAGAACCCTACGAACTGTCAGCCAAGCGTTACATTTGCTCCCCCCCCCCCTCATAGTAGATGCTGGACTCCGGAAAATCGCGACCAAAGATTACGCTTCACTGACGTTTGACCACGTTCATTGCCGATACCGATCATGCCTTCCAACTGGAGAAGCGAATTTTGCACGTTGGTGTATCGGCTCGCACGAATAATGATCTCCATATTTAAGGCGTGCATCTAAAGCAGAAAATAAAGTTATTTACTGTGTATGCGCTATCAACCTAATTTAACATTTTTAAATTACAAATTCCCACCCCCACCGGCACATTAGCTTAACATAGTAAAACTCAACCCAGGACAGTATAGAATCACTTTTTCTCCCTTGTTTTCACCAACGTACCGTTATGTAAGATAGTTTTGAACCAAATGTTTTAATATAAAGTAACATGAAACCAACAAAGGTTTTTTATGATCCAGAAATATAACCTGGAACCAAAAATTGTAAATAAATGTCGGATGTAATCAATACATTTCGGGACGCTTGTTCGGATAACCTTCTGCAGAATTATGGGATGTGTTTAAATTTAGACTAAAAAANATCAATACATTTCGGGACGCTTGTTCGGATAACCTTCTGCAGAATTATGGGATGTGTTTAAATTTAGACTAAAAAATTATTATACCTCTAAATAGATATCCGTGCGAATAGAGAGAGCAGAAATTTGTAAAACCTTTTGATGGAAATNAAAAATTATTATACCTCTAAATAGATATCCGTGCGAATAGAGAGAGCAGAAATTTGTAAAACCTTTTGATGGAAATTATGGGGTTTGATCACGTTAGAACTTAGATCACTTGGTTAGAGATATCTGGTGTAACCAACAAATATAGCGTTTTGATCATATGGTGATACAGTATACTCCAGCACAGACCCCATTGAACTCACGTGTGAGCTATCATACCATCGTTTATTATCTGTGCTCTCTTTTAACCAACCAAGAGAGTTACCGCAATGGCAAACCACTGAGCTGGCATTCGGGAAAACCATTCTTCGATTCCCGATCCGACTATTCTGATTTCGGTGTTCCATGGTTACTCGTCATCATTTCAGGCGAATGTTGAGGTGGTTCCTTAAAACACGTCAAGGCCGATTTCTCATTGGCTCCTAGTTCTCTGAGCATCTTGCTCCATCTCAAATGACCTCGCTTTCGACGAGTAGTTCAAAGGCATTGGCCATGGAATAATATGTGTTTTTATATTTCTACTACGTAATGTTAAAATTTTAGACCTTGTAAATTCTTTCCTCGCAAAAATTTGAGCACAGTGTTTTGCATAAATTCACTTCAAAATTACAATTTTACTGTTTTAGAAATGTAAATACAATGAAAACTAACTTACGTACAGAAATGAAATAATTCACATTGAAATAAGATGCCAAGAGCTACTACTTCAAGACGTCTGTAAAATTATACACGAAAACTTTAGGCAATTTTGCAAATTAGCTGAAAATAATTGAATTCTTGCATATTTCTGATTTGTGGCTGCTCCTTAATTTTTGTAAAATAATTTTTGCTAATAATACCTTAAAATAATTTTTAAACATGATCTTTCAGTTGTTCTTGTTTTATTTTCAGCCTATTGTTTGGTTTATTTTATTTGAGCCATTTTGCTAATACCATCTCATATAAAAAATTTATCTGAGGGAAAGGTAGTTACAAATAATATCAATAACATGAAAACTATGTGGTGCAAATATAAAATAATTTTTCAGTCCTGTATACATGTCTAACTATCATTCAAAATCACAAATCGCAAATGCACATTTTCTCTTTTTATGGCTTGTGGCTAGTTTGACTCNTACAATTTTACTGTTTTAGAAATGTAAATACAATGAAAACTAACTTACGTACAGAAATGAAATAATTCACACTGAAATAAGATGCCAAGAGCTACTACTTCAAGACGTCTGTAAAATTATACACGAAAACTTTAGACAATTTTGCAAATTAGCTGAAAATAATTGAATTCTTGCATATTTCTGATTTGTGGCTGCTCCTTAATTTTTGTAAAATAATTTTTGCTAATCATACCTTAAAATATTTTTTAAACATGATCTTTCAGTTGTTCTTGTTTTATTTTCAGCCTATTGTTTGGTTTATTTTATTTGAGCCATTTTGCTAATACCATCTCATATAAAAAATTTATCTGAGGGAAAGGTAGTTACAAATGATATCAATAACCTGAAAACTATGTGGTGCAAATATAAAACAATTTTTCAGCCCTGTATGCATGTCTAACTATCATTCAAAATCACAAATCGCAAATGCACATTTTCTCTTTTTATGGCTTGTGGCTAGTTTGACTNCATGTCTAACTATCATTCAAAATCACAAATCGCAAATGCACATTTTCTCTTTTTATGGCTTGTGGCTAGTTTGACTCTTATTGGTTGGCATTAAGCCAGTGACAAACTTGGAGTCGTGAGTCCCTTGAACCCTCAAGGCACAGCTCTATGGGCGCTAATTGGAGCAGCTTCCCGGCTCTTCGTCCGGATTGGTAATCCACCGCACCTACTCCTCCCTAACCCCTGCCCCAAGAACCCATCAGGGCCCCGCCCCTCCACTGAGCCCCGAGTTCGATCCCTGTCCACACCAGAATTCAATTTGCGGGCGTCGCTTTCAGCCGGGTAATTGAGCCTCGCTGGTTCGTAGGAGGAGGGAGGGAGTGGCTCTACTGAGCGTGGTTGAGGGTGTAGACGGGGTAGGGGGTGTATTGGTAGCAGAGGGGGAGGCGGAGTGAAATCCACTCCTTGCCACAGTGGTAACGGAATTCGGAAAGCTCTTCTTGAGGCCTCCGTCAATTCTGGACCGGTTTCGCTTGAGTGCAGTCCTGTTGTCGGATATAGTCGCTGCTTGGTAAATCCGCCCGGGGTCTCCCAAATAACATGTAACATAAGAGGCCTGTAATGCCGTGCTACGATTTTCATTTGTTTTTACGTGTTGCTGGTAAACTGNAAATAACATGTAACATAAGAGGCCTGTAATGCCGTGCTACGATTTTCATTTGTTTTTACGTGTTGCTGGTAAACTGAATGCTAGTCGTTTAACAACACTTCAACACTTTCAGGCCAAATGTAGTTTATGGGTTCAGATGTAACAAAAAATAAATTTTTTATGCATGCTGTAATTAAGGACACTTCTTACTGCAGGACCGGTAGAGAGAAATGAAAGTTTTACATGTTAACTGATTTTATACGTGTCTCTACTACCTCTCACAATATCGCTTTCAAACAAAAAATAATTTTCTTCCCTTTAAACAGAAGAACCATGCTGCAAAAGTACAAGTAGGAGTAAGTTAACGTTTGCTGTGCTGGATTGTGTGTTTGTTGAGATAATACATTTTAATTTACCCGTAATTTTCAGGGTATTCGGAAGATCACCAAAAAAGGTTTTGAGGAAATGTGTCCCGGGCATATAGGGACAAAATATTTTTCATTTGAAAGCTATATCACGAAGGGTGGCCGAGGCATGTCTAAACACATTTAACATGTAAAACCCTATCTGCATTAGGCAAACGCGTAAAGTCACCGAAACAATTGTTTAGTTGTCACGACAAATGATCTGTAGCCTTCGCTTTTGGCTATATTAATATAAACCTACTAACAGCTAGATCAGCTGCGCGGATTACGACTCAGTTGTCCACAGGGAAGGCCATTATGGGCATTGGTAGTCATAGTGTATAACACAATTGAAAAAAATCTTATTGTTCATGATGTACAGGATTGTGTACACTGAGTGTGAATGGGTTAAGAAAAACACCCTTTTGTAGCTCAAAAAAACAAAAACAGCTATAGACTGTTTAAGGTAACTTGACCAATTTGAAAAGCCCTGCTTAAGATCTACTTTCATGTGCATTGTGTATTCTTCCACCATTTGTAAAATTAACGTTGCCGTGGACCTTACCACTTTATTCACGCGTCAATCAAGTGAAACTGTAAAAGTATTAGAAAATGTAAATAATATTACATGTTGCTAAATCTAGCACTGGCGTACCATTTTAAGGATAAATATATCAATTTTTTATTCACAATTGTTTACCTAACATTTTTAATTCAATATTGAGACATGGAACTACTTTCCCTCCATCGTTAGCAACCTTTCTGGACGCAAGCCAGTCAGTGTGCCTGTTATACTTGTTGTAGGTAGGACTAGTCACATTTCCCAATGGTTGAATTCTAAAGTGCTTCATTAGCCGAGAACCACCTGTTGTATGGACAATTTAAACAGATAATTTTTCATTGTCTCCATAGTTTTTGTCAGAACCACGCNCCGAGAACCACCTGTTGTATGGACAATTTAAACAGATAATTTTTCATTGTCTCCATAGTTTTTGTCAGAACCACGCAAAGCTACTTCGTCACATCGGTAATAATTTTCGTGAATAAAGAAATAATTATTGTAGGCGTACTCAAAAGAAAACGCCATATTACATGTCGTGTTACGCATGAAAATATATTTAATAGCAGAGGCCACCGTGGTGTAGTGGTAAGACTATTCGCATCTCACCTAGGCGAACCGGGTTCGATTCCCGGATTTTCGCAAGTGGGAATTGTGCCGGACGATGCCGCTGGTTGGCGGGTCTTCTCGGGGATCTCCCGTTTCTACCGTCCTTTCATTCCGGCGCTGCTCCATACCTCACCTCGCTTCACCACTATCGGCTCTCAAGAGCTCGATGTTAAGAGCCGCCCAAATCTCTTCACTTATTCAAATCATTTAACTTGACATTAAACGAACAACCAGCCAGTAATGAACACTGTAATCTACAATAAGCGCATCCGGTGTCACGTCGACCAATAGGACGATGGTAAGTGGGTATATACAGACTAAAACAATTGGTGCTTGTGTAGTGGGGGATATATGTAGGTTATATATATTTTTCGTTGGCTATTTCCACAAAAAGTAGCCAGGTTTATTTCAGACCAGGTGGCACGGGATTCGGTGTCTNTGTGTAGTGGGGGATATATGTAGGTTATATATATTTTTCGTTGGCTATTTCCACAAAAAGTAGCCAGGTTTATTTCAGACCAGGTGGCACGGGATTCGGTGTCTGTTTTCTTAGAAGTATGTTATAGGTTCAAAGTTTATCTGGACGTGTATTATAAACTGTGGTCCGATTGCAAAAAAAATANCTGTTTTCTTAGAAGTATGTTATAGGTTCAAAGTTTATCTGGACGTGTATTATAAACTGTGGTCCGATTGCAAAAATAAAAAAAAAGAAATGTACTTGTGTTTGAAGTATATGCAAAATTAATTCGTGAAATTTTCCAGTCCCGTGTTACACGTTATGGAGCATGTGTATTGAACCGTGTCGCTTTTGCTGGTGACGTTACAGGACAGTCTGAATGCTTCTTTTGTTGCAATTGAATCCATCCGTAGATGGAATATGAAGAATATGAGCTCCACAGTAACCAACACTGAACTGATTTTTGTCCCTAGAACTGTCTAAATCACAAGTCTTGGACTGAAATTAGTCCTTTGTCTATAAGTATAGGATGTTCATGGTAAACTGAGCACTTAAAATATCAATGCTTGGAATATACTTCTCTGTTTACACTGTAACCCTCCACCTGGTGTAAATTTAACGTGGCCATGGGCATCATCACTTTGTTCATACGTCGGTTAATTAAAACTGAAAAATTATAAGAAAAGTAAATATTTTACAAATTTGCTAACTATTGCATATACATGCATTAAAAACAGAAATTAAAACAAGTTATTTCAGTACTCACAATTTCACATAACACTTTTAATTCAACGTTATGACATGGAACTACTTTCCCTCCACCGTTACCAATTTTACTAGGTGCAGGAAAGGCGGTGTGCTCGCTAAAACTCACGCAGTTAGGGGCAGTGACATTTTTTAAATATCATTTTATAAAGCGTCCAATTAACGCGTTCGGTCATGCATTAATTTGCCAGCCCACATAATATTTTGGTGTACATTGTATTTGTGCCTAGTGTACATTTTGCAACCAGTGAACAACCTGCTGTGTCCTCAAAGACGTTACCACCAGCCATTTATTAACTAGAGAGTTGGTAATTTTCAGAAATCAGGCTGCTCGTCGGAAACACTCTCAAGGCACTGGGTACTGATTCCTCGCTAATTACTGTGCTGGTCATAAATATTCTTAATGAGCAACATGTACATAATGGCGGGCACAGTGACTGAACGGGTTAAGCGTGAACAACATATGCATACGTGTTTTAAGAATGGTAGTAGAATTGTTCTGCCCAAGTTTTAATACAACTAGAATGTATTCGAGTCACGCTAAATAATCAAGAGTCTCTTGCATAACAAATTGTAAACAGATAACCCATTCAGATTTTTACCGTGGTATAGAGAGTCTAGGAGGCATTACCCGGCAATATTGATAACATGCTTAGGAGACGAAAACCAGTCTGCTCACCTTTTATCAGCGGATACATCACGGCTGTTGTACGAAACTTAACTGGTGACACTGACAGTTTTTTTTCATATTTATTCCCTCTCGCATATACAAAAACTTATGTTCACGACGCCTGTCAGGTTGTCGTCAGCTATCACGTGACACGTGACCGGCGTATGAAAAGGCCTAAAACATAGAATGTCTTTTCATAATTATGTCTCATCATTGTATGTGTGCCAGCCAACTCTGACATAAAATTATATATACATTTCTGGGTAGGGATTTTTTTTTTCAAATGTTTACTCCAAAGCAATTTTTTTTCCGCTTACCAGCTACGCATGTTGAATGTACTGTTTGTTTCGCCAATACCTAAAGTCTTCGGTGTGCTAACGCATTAACGCCCATGCATGACGGCAACTCTGGCTAGGTCCAGAGAAAATTACATTTCTCCTTAAGAAAAATCTCTCACAACTGGTAGTTCCACTGTTTTGCAGTATTGATCAGGATCTTACAATGTCACTACCAACACGTTAACAATGCAATCCGTAAACTTCAATATACATGCCTGTTTTTTCAATTGAGCACAAATTACTATAAATTCTTCTATATATGTAAGAACATTTTCACTAAGACACAATTAAATCGCCCCTACACCAGCTAACAGTTAGCCAATTGTGAACACTCCAGAGTACAGTAAGTTTTTCAGGTGCGTATTTACCAATAAGAGAGTGGTAAATGGATATAAACAAACTGAAGGAATTTTTTGGGTACAGCCTATCTAATGTTTTCACCACCTTTTCCAATCTGATGGATCTAGATTTTAAATAATTAAAATCTATGAATCTATTAAGCCTCGCAATTTTCGTGTATTATTTATTTCTGCCACTGTATTTTCTGTTGCCTAAAATAAATTTCAAATTTGTAAGCATATTTACAATCAAAGTTATATTTATGTATGGNTATTTATGTATTGATTGTAAACATTTTTTTAATGTTATATCTGTCATTCATCAAAAATATTTGTATTATTAGTTTTGGTCCATCTTGTTTAAGGAAGGTTTGTGTAGTGTAAGAATATTTTTAATAAAGCCGACATTGTATAAAGAGCACACAGTATTATGACTAGACACGCCATAGATTTACGAAGGGTTGCCATGACTTGTTAGTTGTATGTGTGAACAGTTTTCTCGATATCCAATTTCATAATTAGCTAACTTTGATTTTTACCTCTGTTATGCGAGTGTCCGCAAATCGCAGATTTTCAGTAAGCTAATTTTTATTGGTAAAAAATTGTTTTCTCTCAAAGATACGTGACCAAAAACGACAGAGAAACTGATTGTTGAAAGAAAATTATGAAAAATAGTTCTACGTTTCGCAGTTTTATTCAAAATGTATTGTCTAAGCTGGTGGCCACTATAGTTTATTTCTTTGTGTTTCGTGAACAATTCTATAACAACGTCTTTCTGTGTTTAGAAGTTTCGCGTGGTTACTGTGATAATCACGAAGATACTAATCAGTAGGTACTGACACGCGAGATTGCATCGTTGTTTTGGAAGCAGATAGAAATTCTAGTTTCCTTTAAGTTCGTCTGACTTCAGCTATTGGCCAACATGTTGTGCGCAACGCCCCGGAAGGAACTTATCACGCGATCTCCCAGTTGAATAGCTTATCATAAAATCGGATCAGCTAGCGAAATCACCGATTGTTCACAGGTATATAAAGAGCAGCGCTATATCCCCTCTTAAAAAAATATCGCGTGTCTTGCATTTCCGTGCCAACAGGTACATGGTAAAGTTGTTTTTTTTTTTTTTGCGTTTTGTAGAATGATACGTAAATAAATGATAGAATAAACTAAGCATTGCTTAAAAATATTTCATTTTGCTGTTTGTGAACACACAAGGTGACACACGTCGTAAAAATTGTAATTTCCCATATTAAAATACATGTTATGTAACATTCCAACTGCAAAGTGAACAGCCATTGTGGATTGCGACTAAAATGAATGTCAACTTGGCTAGAGGAAACAAGAGTGCTGCGTGTTTATACGTCCAGATTGTTGATTAAACAACATGTAATTACTGTTGTGACGGTGCGAGTTTTGAGATTTCCGTCTGGCTAGCGGGCGTCGTCTGTGAACAACTGCACTGGTTCTGTTCTCCTCGCAAACACATAGCTGCCACACTATTTCACCCCGAGTTACCGTCGTGGTAGCTGTAGAGTTTCAAATGGCAACGCCGCGTGTCGTACCCCGCGATACCTCGTCTTTGGATTTACTTTCCCAAAACAAACATCCTCGAGTTCGAAAAGCAGGAACAAGGATCTTCAGGGTGCTCCTTGGTTTGGCGATGGAGGGGGATCGGAGCTCGATTAAACGCGTGCCGAGGTTACGTACTTGGCGCTGCGTCTGTCGGAGTAGAGGAGAGAAATATACAGAGACGGAAGGAAGGAATTTAGTCTCCCCGAGTACGAACGAGATTACCAACCGGACCCAGTTCTTCAAACGCGCTACCTATTGCGGGATAGGGCGAGTGAAGGTATAGGGTTTTACTTGTTGTAGTCCATTCACGGTTATCTCCACCTTTTCTGTAGCCTCTACTTTCAGGACATTCTTCCGCCTCATGCAAACAAAGCTTAACCGAGTCTAGAAAATGACGCCCACGGGACAGCGCACCGCATTCATTCGCACTCAGTATAATAATATTTTGCGTAAGAACTATTTCTTACTAGACATTAGCAACACAACGATTATTCCACTGTTTTAATTTATATTAATTATAAATAAAATATTATATTCCCTTAATAAGATATAAATAAAAGTAAAATTTATAACTAAAAAATTAAATTTTATGCAAATATAAGTATTAAACGCATGCGATACAAGATATAACGCATGCGATAAAATATATATTTTGGAAACAACGAAACACGTCATACAAGGGGCGGATTTTCAAAGGTTTGATTGANTTGATTTAAAAAATGTGAAGAAACGGCGGGTAGTCTATGAATGATTCTAGGCGTGTCTCGCCTGCCTTTCACAATATCGCTTTCAAACAAAAAACACTTTATCCATCTTTTTCCGGGCCACAATTCTACAAATTTTTTTGTAAACTTACTAAGGCCCCGAAAATTGCAGTTAAATTAATATTTATAGACGTAACAAAGAAACAAAAACCCAAACTCTCATTAATTTACTCCTACTTGCTCTATTGTAGCATGGGTCTTCTCTTCAAAGGGCACAGAGTGATTTTTGTTTGAAAGAGTTATCGTTCATGCGCCTAAATTCATTTAGCATGCAAAAATCTTACTAGGCAGCACCCTTCAGCTGCTTTTACACGACGCAAAATTTATTTCGTACGAGGAGGATGAAAAATCTCACTCGAGAATATCAGGGAAATCCCACGAGAAATGAACCCACGGATCAAACTTGCAGCAAAAGAGCTCGTTTTGCANCACTCGAGAATATCAGGGAAATCCCACGAGAAATGAACCCACGGATCAAACTTGCAGCAAAAGAGCTCGTTTTGCACAAAAAAGTTGGTAAATATCTTAACTATCGATAACTTTTATGCTAGTGCTAATGCTAGAGGCTATTAAATAAAATAGGACATATATTGTACTCGTCCAACAATCTTACTGCACTAATTGAACTCTGCTCTATTTTCAAAAACAAAATTTTCAATAGTTCCTCACAGTGAATAGTTTTCGGGTGATTCCTCTTTTCACAGCAATAAATACTCTTTGCTCTTCTCATATAATTCTGGCTGATACACAGGTGGTCACATGACTGATGGAGAATGACCAATATAATCACTCGTTTAGACCAAACCCGCCTAAAAGAAAAGAAGACGATCTATCTTTTGTTTCCGTACGAGCTCTGCTTTCACGAGTAGTACTCTCATGAGATTTGGCATGAGAGTGCCACATTGCACGGGTCTCGTATGCGTCTTGCTTCTTGTAAAAGCTGGTTTAGGGTGGAGGAAAGGGTTTGGAAGGTCATTTCTTGCCCGGGAGAGGGATTTGATTTGGTGTTTGGGGGAGGGTGTGATTATTTAGCTCCTTCGAGGTGATCTAATAATCGCGAAGGGATAAGACGGCCTCCAGTGTGGCAGCTAGTAAACAAGACTTCGTCGAGTAAATCTAATTATTTGGCAAGTTTCTCAATTGGAGAACCCCTCAGGTCTGGAGCTGGGTGCGCCCTCATTAGAGCCGACCGCAGTTGTAACGAAGCTGACAAGATGGCGCGGGACCTCCCCTGAGGCCATGCCTGGCAACACGGCACGGGCAATCTGCTGCCGCTCGACAGACACCTGCTCCGCTGATGATGTTCGTGGTGCGCAGGTGCGAGGTGCAAGCTCTTCCGACATGCTGCCTCAGCTGTCGGGGAGAAGCGTTCAGCAAGAAGAGCGCTACGCTCAGGTCGTGATTAGACGTTAGCCGCTACGAGATACTTCCTCTGGGAGGAGAGATATTTGGTGACATTTTTGCCGAACTACGAGTTGCTATTGGAAGTTTCGTACGAGGATATTTGCAATCGCTGATGATTACGAGAAGACAGTAGGTCGGATTTTATTTTTTAAATTTAATGGCAAAGGTGAGTTCATGTTATTCCTGTTATTATGATGGTATGATTGGACTGTATCCATTGCCGACCATGAGACTAAATATATNGTGAGTTCATGTTATTCCTGTTATTATGATGGTATGATTGGACTGTATCCATTGCCGACCATGAGACTAAATATATATCACACATACACAGAACTCAGTAAGGCATAAAGCGAAATCAACCTTTTACAACACCACAGATTGAAAATTAGGGAAAACTTTTTCCTTTTCAATTATTACTAATATTTTTTAATATTTATTTTTATTTAGTCTCATGGTTGCCAATCGACACAGTCCAATCACACCATCATAATAACTGTAGGTCTGNGTGAGTTCATGTTATTCCTGTTATTATGATGGTATGATTGGACTGTATCCATTGCCGACCATGAGACTAAATATACATCACACATACACAGAACTCAGTAAGGCATAAAGCGAAATCAACCTTTTACAACACCACAGATTGAAAATTAGGGAAAACTTTTTCCTTTTCAATTATTACTAATATTTTTAAATATTTATTTTTATTTAGTCTCATGGTTGCCAATCGACACAGTCCAATCACACCATCATAATAACTGTAGGTCTGGTAAAGGGGATGGATGATGTAAGAATTTAAGAGTGCAGTATTCTTTCCTTCTTGGCTAGTTTTACGTCACCGTAATCAAATTTCATGGCTGGACATTAAATAAAACAAAGCTTGATATGGCACAGAGGAGTACTTAACAAAATTTTTGATGTTTGTACGTTTCCAGTTGTATTCATTTTTTCTCGTGTGGCACAAGGATTATTATATAATAAGGGAACTTATGGATTCCGTTAAGGACGTGAAACGAATAAAATGAGAAGAGAATCAGGATTTCCAAATAATAATTAGGACGTTCCAAGTGACTTGACAGGCTTAGTTTTCAAAAACTGAATCTGTAATTATGTTGTAGAGGCGTTCATGAAAATCCAATATGACGGGGATAGCTCCCTTTAACCAAACATAACACAAAGTCTTGTTCCCAGAGGCGCGATCATCATTCACGTTTGCACCTAATCAGGAGCCCAATTAAGGCGGCCACCAAACTGGCACTTGGAATGCGTTGCGGCGTATTTGAGGAAAGCAGGTTTTTATGAAACTATTAAACGTGCCCCCAATCGGTTCACATTCCAGACGATGACGAAATGGTACTTTCAAGACAAAACGCTCATTGGAAAAGTTATTTCCATGCCCTTCAGCATAGCCTAAGACAGCATTTTCAAACTGCCATAGGGATCTCAAAATGTACGAACAGAACACGTGTGAAACTACGATAGAGGCAAGCACTGGACTTTGCTACAGAGTCGCGTCCAATAAACTTATAAGGTCGCCGCTTGAAGTCACGTACAGGCGTGTCGCCGACGTAAAGACAGCACGCCAGTTGAGCACCTTGTGCCTAGAGGCGATACTGCTTTACATACACTGGTAGCGCTTCATCGATTTGTACCTCACTCACACAAACATATCACTCACTAGGTGACCGCCTTAATTTGGGAATGTCTAGCCGAGCGTAGCGGAGTTGAAGACATTCTGATGCAGATTAGCATCTACACTACGCGCATTGACAACTAACGCTCTCATTATTTTTGCCATGACCTGAATCGGCTCCCGATAGACGGAAAAGATCATGAGAATTCCGCCAAAGAAATGTAAATCTGGTCGGCTGACACTCAAAATAATAAATAACAAAGAAAATATTATAGCGTGTGAGTACAGTTCAACTATGCTAGTAGCCAGCCAACAAAGAAGAAGTATTGTTACATGGGACGCCTTAGGGGCGTATCCGAGTTCGTGAGGGATGGAGATCTTCATAAAAGTAAAATATTTAAATTTAATAACTATCTTTATTCGCAATGCTATAAACAGTCAAACATTTGTAATTTACCAGTCTAAGCGTCATATTGGCTCTTATTATTCTTATTGACCGTAATACTTAATAACGATCTCCATTTCAATTGAAGTCTTTATCAGAGTCTTAACTCTTGCTAATGACCCTTAAACTGTTCCAATTATTTCCACACGTTTAGTTAAAACTGTCTATTTGAATCGTCCCGAATGTCTTTTCACTCACGCATCCAACCCACAGTTCCGCTCTTCACTGCACACAAGCTCGCCGAAGCACTCTCGCATATCGCAGTCATTGTCCCTCGCCGCTCCGGAATCGCCCAACTGTCACTTAAGGTCACACGAGAGGCCAAACTCAGCTCTTAATCACTCTCTCTTATCAGAGGCCCGCACGTGGTATTTATACGTGAGGTAGGGGTCATATAGAACGTTCCCGGCAATCCAAATTGTTCTGGGAAAGGTAATGGTGATGACGAAGACATTCCTGCGCGATAAATACAGAAATATGAACTTCTCAGGGTAAACGAGGTGTGAGCTGTCATAACTTTATCAGCGTGTGCGGCGGTGCCCTTTATTATAGGCCGGTCGTTTCGTCTAACGTTACAGATAGCTCTCGGCGTCTTCCCACGCGAAGGAAACACTGGACAGCGACATGCATCAGTATTGATGCGTATTTCCCACGTCAATCCACTCAAGTTTTCGAACAGCAGAGATGGACTATATCGCTCCAAACAATAAAAAAAACATTTCTTGCAAATTTGCTTTGACAATTTGTGCACTGAAAATTAAATTGTATTTTCCGGCTCTTTCAAGTTTATAGCGTAAATACGGATTCTCCCGGCCACCGAACACGCCGACCAAGTTTAGTGTATTTCAACGGCAGCGATTCACACATTACAAAAATATATGTGATATATTACTAACATATTCTTCCTTACTGTAAAGGTTTTACTCCCTAATTTGTTTATTTGTTTGTTTTTCTGTAGAGATATTTCGGTGTATCAAAGGAAGATTTTCTTTCCGACGCATGACGTACCAGTAGGACAAGCAGAATTTCGCGAAAATATTTCCTCACACACTAGATTTCAATACCCTCCGTGCGTACCAGCAGTTTTACTTTGCTTATTGGCGTCGTGTATTTGTGAGACGACATTTTTTAGTTAACTTGCCAATCAGAATTAGGCAACTCCGATAATGTACGTCTGTGTTTTGTGGGCCTATACCTAAGACGCGATCACCCAATTAGAGAAGTGGGTCTGAGCTTAACTGTTATGGAATACAACTGGTCGTGAAATATTTTTGTGAAGTTCACGTGTCCCTGCGTGTAAGCCTTAAGGGGGTAGTGTTGGATGATTTCAAAAACCCTTTATAATAAGTATTATTGACCGGACATTAAAAATCTAAGCTTTATATGACACAGAGAATTACTAAACAAAATTTTTGAATGTTTTACGTTTTCAGTTATCTCCTATGCCCCCGTGTGGAAAATGAATGATTAAATAATGAAGCAATCATAGATAATGGTTACAGATATGAAACGGATCTTGTTAGAAGAAGGAGTCGGATTCCTGAAGAACTGTAAATATGTTCCCTATGTCTTGATAAGTTTGGTTTTTTAATATTGATACTAGAAATTATGTTATGGAGGAATATACGCACGTCCAACATGGTGGGGATAATTTTCCCTTAACCACAAAACATAAACTTTGATGGCAGTCATTTTGGTCGTTTTGCAAGCTGCGCACTGAATTGTGTGTAAAGGAGAGTACTGCACTAATGAAATTTATTTTCAATCCTTCAGATCCTCTTTGATGCAAGAATTTTTATGGCAATGAATGTAAATATTTTGCCAATTTCATACACTTCCAAAGCGAAATAAAAAGTTAAAATTCCCATGCAGACGATGGCCAGTATTCAAGCGTTAATCAGGAAAATCTGTGAAATTTCCAGAAATGTAAAGAAGTAACAAAAATGCCAATTCTTACGGTGTTGTGCACAAATTAAAGTAGAAAATAAATAAATAAAATAGTGTTCATAATCTTAAACATTGCTAATGTTTATTTATCAATTAATGAAGCTCTGCGTGTATATAAACAGGTATAAATACCTTAAAAGTATGCACCGTATATTAATACAAAAACGACACACAAAAAACACAGGCATAAAAAAAGGAAAACGTAAAAAAACAGACATGAGGAAAAAAAATAACATTTACATATGGCCACATATAACATCGATTTAATACAACTCACAAGACACAAAACTACCCTATATTTTCCCAACAAAGTTATTAATTTTATTGCCAGTTTCATCACAGGTACGCTGTCAAAGTGCAAATAGAGATTAAGTAAATAACTAATATGTTTTTTTTATAATTAAATACATGTGTTGGAATAAAGGCTATTCGCGGTAAATGGAGCACTTTAATAATCCCTACTTAAAATCTACTTGTTTGCACATTANAATTAAAGTAGAAAATAAATAAATAAAATAGTGTTCATAATCTTAAACATTGCTAATGTTTATTTATCAATTAATAAAGCTCTGCGTATATATAAACAGGTATAAATACCTTAAAAGTATGCACCGTATATTAATACAAAAACGACACACAAAAAACACAGGCATAAAAAAAGGAAAACGTAAAAAAAACAGACATGAGGAAAAAAAATAACATTTACATATGGCCACATATAACATCGATTTAATACAACTCACGAGACACAAAACTACCCTATATTTTCCCAACAAAGTTATTAATTTTATTGCCAGTTTTATCACAGGTACGATGTCAAAGTGCAAATAGAGATTAAGTAAATAACTAATATGTTTTTTATAATTAAATACATATGTTGGAATAAAGGCTATTCGCGGTAAATGGAGCACTTTAATAATCCCTACTTAAAATCTACTTGTTTGCACATTATATATCGTTCCACCAAACGTAAAGTTAACATTTCATTGGGCCTGTTGACTGTATTCATGCGCCAGTAAAGGAAAACTGTGAAATTATTACGAAAGTAAATGTGCTCACTTGTATTAAAAAGAGGAAGAAAAATAAATCATTTTAGTATTGATAAATCTTAACATTACACTTTTAATTAAACGTTAAGAGATAGAACTACTTTCCCCCTGTCATTGCCCACTTTACTGTGTGCATGCCACTTAGTTTGCGTGTTAAAATACACGCAGTTAGAGGCAGTGGCATTTTTCAAAGATTGAATTTAAAAGTGCTCACTTTACCATAAAAAATCTTTAGCTGTTTGCACGTCCGAAGACTAGTTTCATTTTTCTGTGTGGAACTACTGTTCTTGTTATTTATAGCAGTAGAAGAACGGGCAAGTGGCCTTTATCTTTATGTTGATGCCATAATATGACAACAGGACCATCGCTGTTAGAGCGCAGTTACCTAAGAAAGGAATCCATGGCAGTCTTGTGTCTTGTGCGTAGAGGCTATGGCGAGGGATTAATGCGAGTGTTTGGATGGCTATTAGCTCTCTCGGGCTTGTTCTAGGCCCCAAAACACGCAAGATAATACACACTGATTCAGTGCTGGCAACCTAAAAATCACAAGATTGAGTTCGTGCGTTTGAAGATTCAGTCGCAAATAACAAAATTAAGCTTCTCTCCAAACATGAAGAATTTCCACGCTATGTTCATAATTTAACAATGAAAATTTTCAATTACTGATGGAAATAATAACGTATTTTATAAATTATTTAGTCATGTTTCTTAAACAAGATATTCAAGCCCCCTACCAACCATTGTAAATACTGATGAACCTGTATATCTACATCTTAACTTTCAAAACACAAGCAATATACATGAATANTCCAAACATGAAGAATTTCCACGCTATGTTCATAATTTAACAATGAAAATTTTCAATTACTGATGGAAATAATAAAGTATTTTATAAATTATTTAGTCATGTTTCTTAAACAAGATATTCAAGCCCCTTACCAACCATTGTAAATACTGATGAACCTGTATATCTACATCTTAACTTTCAAAACACAAGCAATATACATGAATANTACCAACCATTGTAAATACTGATGAACCTGTATATCTACATCTTAACTTTCAAAACACAAGCAATATACATGAATAACGTACGTTTGCTAATTTCAACTTAATGAAACTACGCTAAGAATTTGTTAGAAGAAGAACACAAACTTCTGAAAACGATTGTTCCCCTAACCAGTTTTCTAACCTGAAATTCTATCCACGTCGTTTATGATAATCGCGTTAGCAGAAAAGAATTAAAAAGTTGGGCCACGAAGTGGGTACTGCGCACCTTGGGCGCGCACTCTACCCTATTTTTCTCTCTACGGGCTGATCCTTCCTCGTCTCCGCGGGCAGGAACTGCGCGCAGCGCAGCCTGGCGGAATAACTCGCAATTAAAGAAGTTGCCGGGGATCGCAGTGCCAAGAGAGTGAGAGTGAGAGAGAGAGAGAGAGAGAGTAAGAGAAGGAGAGAAGAAAAGAACCTTCGCCCGCCTGGAAAATTAACTTTGCTTTTTACCAGACTTGCTTCCGCCCTGCGCTTGTATCGCTCGTCAGTTTCGGTTCGGGTCTCAATTCACTTGCCTGGCAGAGAAGCGAGCGTCTCCCCCACCTCGCTGTAATTCTGAAACCACTCACACAGCACGCTCGACTTCCCCAGCTCTCTATCAGACCTCCGTACTCTAGGCTTCCCTGCAGGTATGGCGAGGAGGTTTCTCGTCTTTATAGTTGAACATGAACGTTACCCTCATGAGAAAACATCGTCGCTCCAACAAACATAACTACTTTCATTTCGAAGGTAATATTTTACTGCTTGAAAACATAATTATTTATCATTTATATTTGCAAGCTTTTTAACACAGATACAAAGATAAATTTGCTTTAAAAATAAAAAGTGGATGTACGAGTTTCTCGCTGTTTGAAACCTCATTGTGGAGTTACAAGGTTTCCGTATTTTGTTTACAGACGGAGATACGACCTGTTAGACGCAATGGAGCAAACGGGTAACGAAAACGTATTTGGGATGCTATTCCGCAACATTCTGCAATCTCAACATAGAGACGGTAACTCAGTAACTATCGTTATGAAATGAAATGGTACACTAGTCCTGTATAACTCGGTACTTTCCGACAACGTTTACTATTTTTAAAAGAGTATTTTGGCATGAATTAACGACACTGCAGCGAAAATGGCGTCGTAGTAAAGTTATGACACGCAAAAATTTTTGAAAAACAAAACACATAGGTGATGATAATTGGCTGAGGAAAATTTATTATNTAAAGTTATGACACGCAAAAATTTTTGAAAAACAAAACACATAGGTGATGATAATTGGCTGAGGAAAATTTATTAGTGTGACTATCTCGTGTTACTCAGCTCTATAAAGGCAGATCTCAAAATGTTTGGCGCAGGGAGGAGAGAGTGTACCAAGAAACAGATATATGTCCAGATGAGGTAAATCACTGCGATAGTAGCAGGCATTTTATTTTTCTATGGCTTTATGCATATATACATATATCGTACACTACTGCGCGATGTGACCTTGGGTGACAATAATCTTAAAGCACAGAGAAAAATTTGCAATTTCATTGCTCTATGGTAAGGTTAAATACAAAATTCCGCCTATTAAAATTGACACTTAAGGACCACAGCTTAATTTTCTGTGCACTGAGTCAGTGCCAGGTAGTAATATTTAAACGATACAGGAGTTTATTTACATTATTATGTAAACGACGCTATGCCCATCACAGTATTTTATCACTTTCTCTATTACAGTCCTCGGTTCTCAAAGGAAAAAATTAATTTTTTTAATTAATCTTCCGATATTAGTTAATCACGTTGACGAAATTATTGTCACTATAGTCGCTCAAAACGGTAAGCTTATTAACTTTAGAAACGAAGACGTAGCCGTTCGTCTACGTCTGAAAAAAGGTGAATAGAAAGTACTGTAAAAAGAGATACATTCCGCGTAACGCAACCAAATGGAGANCGTCTACGTCTGAAAAAAGGTGAATAGAAAGTACTGTAAAAAGAGATACATTCCGCGTAACGCAACCAAATGGAGATTGTTTACCATACTCAATATAAATCTGCTCGTCGTTCATTTAAACACAAGACAATACCTATAAAAAGACATAAAAGACAATGCAGAGCACTGAGTTCAATTAGGAAGCCAATTCGGTCAACACGGAGCAACGAATTGTTTTGAAGTGAATTGAGATATGAAGTAAATAAAAATGGCAGACGTGCTTAATATCGAGCAGCCCAGAAGTTATGAAGCCTCTATAACTAACATGGAGATACATGTCTACGAACCATTTCGAGCGGGATCTTATATGTTTCCGTCAGAAATACGAATTCCTATATAAAATCACGACATATACATATTACCTTCGAAATGGTATTTGTGGTTCAGAAGCACCATCAAAAAGACAGCTGATGGAAGTAACCCCGTAATTAGGGGGAATAATTTGCAACGGTATACTTCATCTGATACAGACTCGCAAACTTACTGAACAGTGTGGAAATCGACCAAACTCCAGATGTTGGAATTACATCTACAATAAAGATTTACCTCTCGTTAACAACAAACTACGTAAACACATGTACGATGTATGGGTGGAACCACACTGATCATTATAAACTACTCATTAACCCCGGTGGGAAATACGAAGTTGTCATGCCGCTAGGCATGGTATTGGAATTAGCCGATGACTATAAACACGTTATCGTAAATTGGTAACCAGTAATGGTTATTTTATTTAGCAATACGCACGTGAACGCTACACGCGACGCGGGTAATGAAGAGGAAGGTGTTACTTCCGAACTAACNTTTTATTTAGCAATACGCACGTGAACGCTACACGCGACGCGGGTAATGAAGAGGAAGGTGTTACTTCCGAACTAAGTAGCGGAGAATGGTTTATGCCGGATATTGAAATCAACACTCGTGAACGCGTGAAATTCCTTAAATATATTGAAAAAGGGAAAAACCTAGATCTTGTATTCAGGTCCTGGAGTCTGGAGACGTTCCCGTTAGTAACACCATCCGAGAAAGTTGCATGGAATGTAAAATCAAGTTTCTCAAATGAAAAACTGAGATACGTCATTATATATTTCCAAACCAACCGCCAAAATAATTTAAGAGCAGATAGGTCGTTATTCGATAGTTGCAAAGTTAAAACACGTCAAACTATTTCTTAATAGTCAAGCTCATATGTACACGGACTTTAACACGAATTTCGCGAATGGCGATTATCATATTTGCTTCCATATGTATAGACAATTCCAAGAGACGCATTATGTTATTCGAAAAACAGTGCACAGGTATTTGATCCTGAAACATTCACAAGTAAAGCTCAATTGTTCGTGTTTTATGTTAGTAAAAAAGCGACTCTATAAATAACAGTGTTTTTTATTCGCGTACTGAAACATCTGCGAATGTGAACATCCCCCAAAATACCAAAGCTTACGCATTCATAATTCACGATGTACTAGTACCTTATGATGTTCGCGATACATTAGTCAAGGTATTAACGTAATTGTGTTTTCAGTGTACGATGTAGTGTNACTAGTACCTTATGATGTTCGCGATACATTAGTCAAGGTATTAACGTAATTGTGTTTTCAGTGTACGATGTAGTGTCATCGAGTAAACATGTTCTGTAATATTCAAGGTATCCAAGCACCAAAAAGGTTTATTTTTATAAAGGAAATGGCTATCACAGACATACATAACCATACCACTGTGTTTACATTCAAACAACCTTTTGAGTGGAAATGTTTAAGTCGGAAGTATGAGTGCACCAACACTTGGGTTTCAAAAAATATTCATGGGTTGGCGTGGGATAGTGGATTAATGGAGTACGGCAACTTCCCCTCTATTTGCAACAAATAAATCAAAGACGAGGAGATATTCGCTTGTGGAGTGGATAAAAAACATATTCTAGCAAGCATATGGAGTGGTATAATAATAGATATACAGAAATAGTTTAAGTGTCCGTCATTCAAAAAGTTATGTGAAATGTACAGATATAAATCACCATTCGATTCTGCAGGTGAAAATTCTACATTAATGCTGGAATGGTCTATAATGACGGAGTGGGGTGAGGAGGGGGATATCACGATCGAGGTATTAATACATCGTGAATCACAGTATTACATCAATACAGTGTAGGACGCGTTTGAGAAATTTAATCCTGATTTCGATTTTGCGAGTGTTCGCCCGGGATATAAAAAAGTCTGGTTCCACGTTATGACAATAATCGCGACAAAATATAAATGCGTGACAAAGGCGGACGTTGGAGTTTTGCGGTACTTAGTCCGGAATATACGTTGGAGGTCAGTGAATGTAATGGGCGCGNGACAAAGGCGGACGTTGGAGTTTTGCGGTACTTAGTCCGGAATATACGTTGGAGGTCAGTGAATGTAATGGGCGCAAGTGGGCAGTGTTTAATTTACGGCCAGACACAATATTCCCACGCTGTTTAAATGAATCTGAGAACGATTTTCTAGATGAACATATTACAAAACATATGTCTATAGACAAATCAAATATATGTTACAAAGGGACTGTTGCTCCAAACCTATTGTCTGGACGAAAAATTTAATAAAATAAAACATATTATATACATTTTTAGCGGAAACCGGTGGTTAGTTTCGCCCTGCAGTATTGGAACATGTAGAGTTTGGCGAAACCAAATCGAAAGATTTTAGTTTAAAATAAAAACATTTATATGGCCGCAAGCCCATATAAGCAAGGGTATCTGCACCAGAGCTCCAGTCATTCGTATTTTAGCATGGCGTACATGTTCAACCCTGAGACGGACTACAAAGTGCTGCAAGTAAGGTATAGACGAGTATATTCCAAACCATACGACGTGTGTTGCAGACACTAGTGTGCAATGATATTGAACCTTGGTGTTATACCTACGATTCATATCAAGGCGTTAGGTTTTGTGAAGGAACAGAATGCATCAACATTGAGTGTGATGTGCGGTACCTTAGACCCGGCAACGATTTACCGTAGTCACTACAAGACTTAACCTTAACGAAGAGATTGTGAAAGTACATGGAAACGGAAAAATCACCTACGAACTTACCCGCCCCGACTCTGGGATCAACATCCATTGTAAGGAACTGTGTGACGGGGAAATTGACACCTTTATTTTCCAACAAGGAGATCTCTCATTTCCGTCTGTGTGTAATACTTGAGCAAGTGAAGTTGCCAACTTTCATCCCGATTAATTTCGGTTCCATCGTCTTCCTGCGGTAGGGGTAAGAATGAAGTTTCATCCGAATGGCAAGTACCCTATCATCGAACACGGTTTGTATTCTGTGAGATATCAATTACCTCTTTCATTTTACACATTTAAGGAAATGTGCGAGGACGATCGTCATTTTTCATGTACATACTGTTATAATTCAGTAAAGGTGGACAAGCCTAGCGAGCAGCAGCGACGCGTTGGTATCCAGGCCAGGAGAAGAATACCAAACACATTACAGCAATAATAGTTTATAAACCACATCAGCGAAGCGCCAGAGGAGCTTCCATCCCGGCGGCACGGTAACTGGGACAATTACGCCACCAGAAACTATATAATACGGCAACACTTTGCACGTGCGGTCTGTCAGCCTGTCTGTCTGTGGACCCTCGCCCACATGAAGCCATCAAGATAGAGCTTGGCGTGCCGCTCGTTGCTTTCCGACTCACCACTCAGCCTACGGCGATGGGATCATTCAGGTTAGTCATATATTGTAATTAATTAGGACCTCCCTCGCCAATAGCTTATAATTACTGTAACTCCTAAAGAGTGTATTAAATATCGGTTCTGTGTTCATAATTAACTTCAGTTCTTCCCTCATAAAAGTATAAACCTTCCATACTCCCTAGACACAATAATCAGAAATATTAGAAACATAACAATACGGTCCTAGTTTCATGATGACAAACATTAAGCGTTGCATAATTGATTTTAGTGTAACCAATTGTGATAGTTCTAAGTGTTATGATAATTTCCGTATATGTATTTCGGAATATGAAATGTAAAGGTGAACACAACATATAGCATTGAAAGAGAAATTTGGATTATAGTATTTACAGATATAAGCCATCGCAAAACTTTGAATATTGTAATGGAGATATGCATGTTTTTGAGGCAGTAAATGAGTTTGTATATATATTTGTTACAGGTTGTGTATCGTAAAAGTGTTTGGTGAATAGTTTTTATAGCATGCAAAGTTCACCCCACAAACATTTCTTACACAATGCCTTAATGACTAAGCTAGAGGAAAGTGGTGATGAACTCTATTTCGCATATGTGGGTATTGAAAAAATTTTAATGCAAAATCAATTTTACCAAATTCTTTATACACTTGTTGCATTGTAAACTGTTTAGTTGGTTGAGAAAAAACACCAAGTACTTGTATCAGTCGTAAATTGGCGTTCATACCGTCAAAATATGTTCGCAAAACAGTGAGAGAAAATAAAATGACGAATTTTCATCCCAGGAACCCGTATGTTACCATTAATCCGGGTAAATCAACTGTTGAGTATGCGTATTGGAGCAATGGTTTGCTTAGGCAATCTTCTGAAAGCTGCGACTCCATTTTTTATTTCCGGATTACGGATGTTCCATTACCGTCCAATGTTCTGACATAAAAAAAAATCCTGTACATTATATGACACCGAATGCCTCGTTACCTGCATGTGTCGACGAAGTCTATTCTCATTTCTCGGAACCATACCCAGACTGGTTCAAAATATAGTGTAGCGTGTGCCAGAATACTGTAAAGACGTTTATACGCAAACGTATAATGAAAAACCTAAACTGCTTCGAAAGAAAGGCAAACATTGCGAGACGTCAACGTCTCAGGAACAAGATATTCAAGGCATTGTAAACCAATTTGATAAAGAAACTATTAACTGAAATTGTAAACAGTTTAAAAGCTTTTGAGTGTATAAACAGAGTAGTAAAGTGTGCATTGTGATATTCAATTGTTTGTCAAAAGTGTCTGTCAAAAGTGTATTGTCAAAGTGTGTATCAGATACGTGTGCGGTATACGTTTTTTACATAAAATAATAAAGATACTGAGCTTGTGTTTTTATGACTTAACGTCTCCTTCCCCATGAATTCTAATGAAAAGTGAATGTGTGATGTTAACGCACATAGAATAAAATTAGTAACTTTATTACATTTGAAAAAATTAGCAATTCGTAACCCGATTTTATGTTTCACATAGTGTTACCATAAAAAACTTATAACTTATTGCTACATTCCAAACGGAATGGGAAGTAAACTTATAAAGTAACTGGATGCTACATTTCATGCGCGTGGGAAAGAATTGTTGTAAATTGAAAGTGGTAACACTTTTGTATGGAAATACAACTTCTCCCTCCCTAACAGGACATCGATCATTGGACGGTGACCTACATTCCTCCCAAAACACACTTGTGTGACCTTGCGTGAACAAAAAATTAAGGTATTTTAGATCCCAGCGTTATTTTGAAAACTGTGGCGCTACCTGACCTTCCCACGTGAACCCTGCGTTTTTTCTGAACTGTGGGGCGGTTTTTTGTCTCAACGGCGGTGGTCTTCCCGGTGGAGTGAACATGTATTTTTTTTGTAAACCTTGCACGCTGAAGCTCGCATCCCCCGAGTTATTTTTTGTGACCCTCACTGCCTGCTTTATTTTTTCTAATATCCACTGCAAGCAAGTCCGACGTGAGTCACAACGCCTTTCAGCGCCCCTTGCGGTGGGGAAGAGAGTTGCTCCCAGTACGAGCCCAGAGGTTCAGGCACTCGGACTACCTGCAGGCATGCTCTCAGCTCCCTTACCTATATTACGCAATCCAAGATGGTGGACGTATGTCACAAACATATTAGCGACTCACAGATCAGTTGCGTTTGATCAGTGATTGGGGTAGGGCGTGTACTTAGTTCGTAATTAACATGTAATTACTCTCGGTAGGTGTACTTAGTCTCGGTACGTGTACATACTCATTATGTAATTACTCATTGTGCAATCGTTCATTACGCATTACTCACCCCTACTTACCATTGACGGAACTCGAACCGAGGAGCACCTCACCACCATTCACCATTCCCTTTCAGTTGTGTTTCGGCAGTCGATGGGTTAACATGTGTACTCAATGTGTAATTACTCTCTCGGTACATGCAGATACTTACTCTCGTTACTCGTAAGTGTTTATTACGCAATTACTCGTTACGCAATTACGCATTACGCAATTATACCTCATTATGCCTAATTACCCTCTACGTATCTCGAACCTAGGACTGACCGACTCCTCAACCCTCCTGCACTTCAGAAGGGGTGGAAGAATCCGTCAGCCAACCACAACACATCTCCGAGAGGGAGGAGAGGAAAAACCATTTCCCAAGTTAAAGGATGCCTCCACTTTGTATCCCTCTCTCGTGAACCCGTTTCCAGGTTAGTCAAACGGCACTACGCCTGCCGATGCTTCCTTATATAGTCAAATGTATGTGCTCCCCTGCTATTGTAGCTACTACAAAATTAATATTGCAGAATAAAATTACCGGTGATAGGTTCTGGTGTTTCTTGCGACTTAATGTATAGTGATCTCTTCGGTATCACAAAAACCAATTACTTATTCCAAACTCTTATATCTCTTCAGTTACACAGTCACAGCGACAGCTTTCTTAGTGCTAGAAGAATTTAAAATGTGGATAGTATTTAAAAATGAAATCATGTGAGTGAGTGAAGAGATTTGGGCCGATGAGGGTAAAGCGAGTTGAGTATGGAGCAGCGCCGGAATGAATGGTTGGAGGAAGCGGGATATCCCCGAGAAGACCCGCTGGCCAGCGGCATCGTCCAGCACGATTCTCACATGCAAAAATCCGGGAGCGACCCCGCTTGGGATTGGATATTGTGGAAAAATATATATGAAAAGTAAATGCGTGTGTCATAGTTTTTCACTAGTTTTTTTTAAATTTGGAAATGTAATCGCAGAAGCGTAAACAGAAAAATATTTAATAGTGGGTTATTACAATAGAATGGTAGTTAAATAAAGTATCGTGCCTTTATCATTAATCGTTGAAAATGATTTTTTTTTAAACTGGGAAAGTATGTCAGCGGGGAGAGCAATATGGTTATATGAAGCACTGTGGTGGAAGCGATGCAGGACGATGACACACACGTGTGACCGCGTGGTTCGTTGTCCTGACGAGCGCAGCGACACGTGATGGCTCCACGGCGCGCAGGAAGTGTGTAAGAGCAGGGGGAGGCTGTTGTGGCGCGAAAGGGGGTTATTGAGAAGGGTGGGGGGTTGTGGATGTGACGCACTTCCTGCCCCCTCCTCTCCAACCCTCTGGCGGACGTGTTTCCGACCAGCGGAAAGGTAGCGAGCCGGCGATACAGCTGGGGTCGATTATCACAGTCCGCCAGTTACCCGCCTGCCAGGGTTGCTTTGGTGGGTCGAGAGGGGGGTAGCGTGTCGCCGACTCCGATCCATCTAGTGTAGCCATGCATGTGCAAGCCCCAACATTTTTTTTTTTCTCTTTATCATGACTACGATGAGATTAAAGAGCAATGGAAGTGAAATTGCCGCCCCACTATTTCGACATAGGACTTTCAAAGGAAATCGTCCTGAACTTAGATATTCGGTCAGATACAACAGCTGCTGTGGAATACTCTCCAACATGTGACGGAGACATCTTGAAATTGTTTAAAATTTATTTTAAAAAACTTTCAAATAAATATTTTATATAAATCGCTGCCCATAAACGCATTAGTTTTTTGGTATGAATTGAAACTGAATTATGGTCATGTTTTTACCGTGTCGTTTATAGAGTGATATTGGCATTGGTGGCAACAGAGTAATAGTTAATTTTGTACTTATTTGAAAACATTTGACATACACGTTTTACTATTATGTAGAAAAAATGTCGCAAGCGTATTGGTTTGGTGCATGGGCATTATATGTGAAGTGAATACTGTGTTCAAGGATACTGTGGTATAGGCGTAAACTGAGCACTTTTGAATGCTCTGCTTTAGATCTATTTGTGTTCACATCGTGTATTCTACCGCAATATGTACAATTAACATCGTAATGAGCCCGATCACTTTATTCATGCGTCGATTAAGTACAACTTTGAAATTATTACGAAAGCAATTCTTTTAAAAAACTGCTGAGTTTTAAACTTACGTGCATCTAAACAATAACAGAAAGTAATTGAAATAATTTTGGTATTCACAAATTTCTACCCAAAACTTTTTTATCCAACTTAAAAAGTGTAACTACTTTCCCTTCGTCGTTGCCAACTTTACTGGGAGCATGCCAGTCATTGAACTGGTTAAAATACATGCAGATAGGAGCAGTGATATTTTTCAAATGTTGATTTCAAAAGTGCTTAGTTAACCGCGAAAAGCCTATAATTTGGTTCATGGCAGTGTTCATTTTAACATGTGGCGAGGAAAATAATAAATTTTCTCGTCGAAGGAAACAAACAGCATTATTGCAAATATTAACATACGTCCGCAGATATGCTAATGCAATCTTATATTGAACGCATGTGTTGGTAGAATATCTCCATATATGTGCAATGCACTACCCTGCTTGCTACAACATGATGTTGCCGAAAAAATTCTCAGCAGCGGCTTTTTGGATAAAGTAGGTAAGTTAAACTTGCAGAAGAGTCTTTGTTTGTGTTTTATGTGAAGGATCCTGCTTATTGGAATGATTACTCAACGCCACTGTTAAATAAGATAAACGTACATAAAAAGATAATTCTGGGCCACTAAATCAATTCACTGGCACATGATTTCTATGCGGCCATGCTCTATGACAGATTTTAATGGAAAATACTGATACTGACACTGTCGACTGTGGTTTTCACGCTAGAGTTAGAGCGTTATATTTTATTAATGAAAACCTGAAAGTAAGACAGTAATCGTAAAGAGATTCAACCCTCTCGGACCTCCCTTTTTCTCATTTTTCAGAAGCTGCAATATATTTTCGTCTGTAAGTGAGAGTGTTTCCGTCGCCTTCCTTCTTGCCTCCTCGCCGTGCGACCTGAAACCCAATACAATACAATCAATTCTCCGTCCCCTTCTCACACTCTCTTTCTCTAAACCCCCCTTCTTTTCCAACTCTACCACAATCTTGGAGCTGGAAAACAGAGGAACCGCGGGTGGAAGAGCTCGGATAAAAAAAAACCTGAAAATCGAACGATTTTAATTACCCCGAGCGTTTCAAGTCGCCATTTACATTATTGCAGTCCCCTTTTGCCCACGGCTTTCTCTATGCGTTGACAGCGGGTGTTTTAAATGGCCAGTCCGTAGCTCCACTAACGTGCCTCGAGTGTGTTTAGAAATGGAAACACCCTTCCCTTAACCTCCCTTTTTTCGCACCAATGTTTTATCCTGCAGGCATTGAGAAGTGGGAAGGGGAGGGAGAGTATCTTCCCCGCAGCACTGTAGTAATTCATATTATACTGTTNACTTCCCCGCAGCACTGTAGTAATTCATATCATACTGTTGTGTTTGAATTTTTTTTTAAGATCCTCGATTTCGTGCACTCTGTTGCTATGTTAAATAACGCCTTTGCAATAAATCCCGATACACAAATGCCATGTGGCCTTCTTCGGTCAAAACAATATAATATATTAGTATTAACAATGCAATTTTTTAATTCTATTCTTTGACTTANTTCCCTTAACCTCCCTTTTTTCGCACCAATGTTTTATCCTGCAGGCATTGAGAAGTGGGAAGGGGAGGGAGAGTATCTTCCCCGCAGCACTGTAGTAATTCATATTATACTGTTGTGTTTGAATTTTTTTTTAAGATCCTCGATTTCGTGCACTCTGTTGCTATGTTAAATAACGCCTTTGCAATAAATCCCGATACACAAATGCATTGTGGCCTTCTTCGGTCAAAACAATATAATATATTAGTATTAACAATGCAATTTTTTAATTCTATTCTTTGACTTANTGTGGCCTTCTTCGGTCAAAACAATATAATATATTAGTATTAACAATGCAATTTTTTAATTCTATTCTTTGACTTAAATGTATACAAACTCGTAGCTTTCTATTTGCCATTAGCTAAGTAAATCCTCATCGAATACATTTATTAGTAAACGCTGTTTCCAATATATTGGGCTCAGATTTTATTTACACGTGCAGTCGAGGCTGTGAGTGTCATAGCCGCTCGCTGTCGCCGCAACGCATCTCTTGATATTCGCAAACAAATAAATTCAGTATTTCAACAAAGCAATAACATCATTTTTAGCCAGTTTTATACCATCATAACTAAAAAGCGTAGACAACGAAACTGTTTTTATTCGAGGTCGTAAAAGCTCTTATCAGCAATTCACCACGTTTCGTTCTGTCCAACATGTTTGTAACTTCAAACATACTTTTATTTTCCAGTATTTTATAAAAAAAAAATTTTTTCAGAGCAACGTCTTTCTGATTGTGATGGCAAGTATAGTAACTGTTGATCAGTACAAATCCGTATATACACTAAACGAATATAACTTTTGTCCATGTATTGTAAAATATTAACCTGTGTTTCACCGCTATAGTAATGATTTCTGTAAGTAAAAGAAACGAAACAAATATAATTTTCCTTTTCAGCCTTTGAACGGTTTCCACCAAAAACAAATTATGTTATACTGCAAACAGTTAAATTTTTGTAAAACTCGTATGTCACCCTGCATGTTTGGGGCACAAAACTTCTCGATTTGACACTTAGATGAGTGTAATACTTGTACTGTGGAGCATTTATATTGCCACACGCTGACGCGAGCTTCATGAGCGGTCCGACTCTGTACGTGCGGGAGCGGGGGAACCCACCACGACCCTCCCCAACCCCGCAGAACGCTCGCTGCCACGTCGCTCGCCCATGGAGTGTGAGAATGATTGACAGCAGCGGTGACATGACTGGCATCACAGTCCCTCCTCCCCCTGCTGGAGAAGGCGACAAGTATATAGGTGGCACAAGAATATTCTGGCAACTGGGACCCTAGGCCCAACGCGGCATTTAGAGATATTTCTGGGCGATGGCCTACGACCCTATAAATACTTAAACGGTCCAAGGGTCGGGACTCTTGGTAGAAGCCTTCTGGCTGAGTGCGGTAACCGGAACATCAGTGAAGACGTCGGACGACGGCGGGATATTGCGAGACGACGGCGGACGAGGTGGTCGTGGTGTGAATGGAAGAGAGGGCGTGAAACCCGACAAGTGAAGGCTACTATGCATGAGGGCGTTCGGAGAACTCTACTCTAGAACATTGCGGACTGGTGGGCCTGGACTAAGCTGAGGTGGGACTGAATGAACATGTATGTGATACAGATTTTATTGTAAATATTTTACCTGTAAATTATGAACATATGATTTATAAAATAATTGAATATGTTTTGCTTCACTGTCTATTANTGTAAATATTTTACCTGTAAATTATGAACATATGATTTATAAAATAATTGAATATGTTTTGCTTCACTGTCTATTAATACCAATTTTTAATTATTCAATTACATTGATTTCTGTGAGGTAATTGTACATCGTAGTGATTGAATTAATCAATTGTAAACAACAAGTGATATTAATTTATTGTGAGGATTTCGTTAGAGAGAATTTTGTTTGTAGATATTGTANATCAATTGTAAACAACAAGTGATATTAATTTATTGTGAGGATTTCGTTAGAGAGAATTTTGTTTGTAGATATTGTAAATAAAATTAGGAAATTATAATTATATTGTTATTTGATTAAGACTTCCATCCCTTAATGAACCTGGTTTAACGCATTGAAGTTTGAGAAATTGTTACAATATATTGGCAGCATAGATTTTCTGCATATTTCCAGTCAACTTTCACTGAAGAGCCAAACAAACTGGTACACCTGCCTAATATCGTGTAGCCTACCCCCCACCCCCCCCCCCCCNATGGACTCGACTAATGTATGAAGGTATGCAGGAGGCAATTCACACCATGAATCCTGCAGGGCAGTCTACAAATCCAATCTGCAACAATTTGAGAAAGGGTTGCACTTCTGTCACGTTTATTGATACTCGTCACTCGTCGTTTGTCCCATTCTTTCACAATCTTTTTCCGGCCGCAGCGATGTCAAAGATGTGATGTTTTACCGGATTCCCGATATTCACGGTACACTCGTGAAATGGTCAAACGCGAACATCCAAATGTTATCGCTACCTCGGATATGCTATGTCCCATCTCTCGTGAGCTGACTATTACAACACGATCAAACTCACTTAAATCTTGATAACCTGCCATTGTAGCAGCAGTAACCGATCTAGCTGCCGACTGCATCGCGTTACTCTGATTGGTTCCATACCTCTGTTATTTGCATACGCGTGCCTATACAAGGTTTTTTGGTACTTCAGTGTATATTAAAAGGCGAAATGTAATCACTTTAAGAATTGTTTTTCAATTCGAATACTCAGTCTCGTGTAATTTTAAGGTGCGTTTCTAATGTCTCAATTAACAATTTGACTCGTGATGCATTAAGCGTATTAGAGCGGCGCTGTCCCACCCCCCC
>NQII01002210.1:362593-378486 GCA_002778355.1 Clitarchus hookeri
GACGCATTAGGCGTATTAGAGCGGTGCTGTCCCACGACCCCCCCCATCCCTGGGCGCGTAACCAGTATAAGGACTTAGAGAGACACGTGGCTATCATAATCCCCGCACAGGGAAAGGTCAAGCAGAGATCAACACGTGCCACAAGCCACACGTGTCGCTGAGGCGTCGTCCTGCCACCCTCCACCCACCTTCACCCCCTACGCCTTTAGCGAGCCCGTGAGATCTGTTGAGCGCCGAGATATCACAAAATAATCATGTGAAAATACGCACCGAGAAACAACTGACAAGCAGGAAACACCACCCCCTCTTCCCCCTTAGCTAACCCCGGGACAATGTGGATACGCACCGCAGAAAAACAGCTGACAGAGTAAGCTAGGGGCAAGGTGCCACCTTCCCCCACCCCCCAACCTTCAGGAACCAGGGCACGTTTTGTGAAAGGCGTTGTTCTGTTTTCGTCCCACCACCCCCTCCTCCATCAGGGCGACATGTGCCAACAATTAGGGAAGGAAGCTAGAGAGCATATAAGCTTCCTTGTGGGGTATGTTGGGGCAGGGAGATCATTTCTTCATTACCGCGCAGAGACAGTTGAAGATCGCCGCGCAGTCCGAGGAGGGAGTCGCGCAAAGAGCATATGGTGGGGGTATCGGCCCCCTGACCACGTCAGTACGACAGAACGGCAGTCCAGTGAGACCACACCAAATTCGGGCCCTTTTTCCAAGGCCTACCACTTCGCCGGAGCTCATCCCCAGATGACAGCATACAACAGCAGACTAGTTGAGTTACGAGTCACCGTCCAGAGAAGCCCTTCTCCACCACGAAGTCGCCCCAGTTAATACGAGTAGCCAAATTAGAGTACAACACCTCGGAAGTGTTGCTGTATGTTGTTTTTGTTCAAACTCGAGAAAATATAATTATCCAGTTAAGTGAAACGTCAAAAGACTACCTTATTGAAAACCCCTCAGCCTTCTAGGCATCTTATAGTCTACACCTGGAGGAATTAACTACGACGCTATAAGTCACCCTGTATTCTCCACAGGTGGGGAAACGCGCAAGTTAAATTGACTTCCCCAACTATTAAGCGTCATGTTATTTGACGCATCACAACTGTGGGGCAGAGGTGCGTCATGTTATTAGTTACGACCAATGTGGTGCCTAGATAAGCCCGCGTCAAATTTTTGCAATATTTAGTATTACCATGCCCCATGCTTAAAAGGAAATTAATAAGATCTTCTGCACTTTATGTGGAAATATCCTGTACAAGTTCATATTCTACTCAGTCAAACGTTGTGAAATTCAAACACGTGAAGGCAGCACTCTCACACAATATATTTGTAGAAAATAAGTAATGCGCAGTGTATGGAATCGTGTATTCGTTGATATATGTATGTGTGTGTGCGAGAGAGAGCAACGTTCCTATAATGGACTTTATGACTAGATAAGTTATCATTTCGCGTTACAAAATGGCAGCAGGCTACACAACGAAGTACTTTATTTGCTCAAGCAGAGGCTATTTTCTTATTGGCTGCTGCCACAATCAGAGCTCATTCTCTTGTTCGGCTCACCCAAACAAAATTTAGCGACCTGAATTCTGAGGGTTTATTGTGAGTTTACAAGTCTCCAGGGCGTGTTTCATGAGCGAAGGTACAGTAAAATATGTTAAGTTTTCATTATATATATATATCTGTAACACCTAGCATGTCACCAGATCAAAACGTGATATGATACGGACTCTAATCACACTCAGTTCATCACTTAATCGTGGTTTCCAGAGAAAATACACATTCCATAAAATAAACATCTCTATAAATGACATGTGAACGCATGCCTGTGACGCCATTAGTGTAGTTTATCATATGTGTAAGTTACAGTGAACAAAAAATATTTATGTCATTTGAACTTAAACCCTTAAAGGAACTGCCCGCATTACTCATGCATAATATATCAGCATTTCCGTCTTGCCAGAGGAGGCCGCGGTTGTATAGCGGTCAGACCACTTGCCTCCCACCGAGGCGAACTGGATTCCAGGCGAGGTAGCTTCACAATTTTTGCACGTGGGAATCGTGTTTTACGTTGCTGTTGGTCGACGAGTTTTTCTCAGAGATCTCCCATTTCCCCCGTCCTTGCATTCCAGTAGTACTCCATACTCACCTAGCTTCTTTCTCCCTTGTCGGCTCTTAAGGCCAAGATGTTAAGAGCCGCCCAAACTTCTCCAATTCACTCCGTCTTGCAAGCGTAATCTATTCAATAACTACTTTATAACTGACATATTTGTGAAGGTGAGGTATGTGGCCTTTCAGCCATCTCATTTAGAACTCTTTCACATGGGTGAGCAGCTGTAAGGCCAAGTTTAGCAGGTAGACCAAGAGTGTCTTCGTCTTTATGACCCCCATCTGGCCATTCGAACGAAGTCGCGAAGTGTAATTGGCGAGAAATATTATGTTGGAAGGGAAGTTAAATTAAATTGGTTTCACGTTCCCTAGCGTTTCCTGGGAAATGCATGGGGAGAACCCATTCACTGACCTGTAAAGGAATCGAACCAGCATCACGTTACAAGTTTATTATGGTAACTTTGCTACTGGAAGTTCCAGAGCCATTGGAAGTTAATGCCGAGTGGGCGTGCCGAAAGTTAAGATGTAAGTAATAGTTAGAGAGGAGTGAGCTGACAGTTATACAAGTCCTTGCCACTCCACTTCCCCGTAATTCTGGTAATGAAATCTAATGTGCTATCCATAAATTCTGTGATTTTTGTGCACGTCGTTATAAACTTTGTGACATACATCATTAGCAACGGGTTTTAATACATCCACAAAAAGTACGTTTAGACAGTGTAATTATTAAAGAAACCGATTTTATAAAATAAAATGTTTGTAAATCATGAAATTTTTTGATTTCATTTCATTTACATGCAATTTGAAGGTCATCAATTCGTTTACTCTTTCTACGTATGAAAGCTTCACAGGTGAACGACAATACCAACTTGAAAGTATATTAGATTTGATAAAATTGTTATTAATATTACAACAAATTCGAGTCAAATTGCTTTGTTTTCCTTTTTAAATTTTTACATTCGCATGTTAAATATGGCATACATATGGCATTTACATATAAAATGTAGGCGCTAGAAAATAGTGCGTGGGAGATAATGTGAGTATAAACTGAATCATGGAAGAATTAGATATAGAAACTGCAAAAACATGTATGGTTCACACAATCACACGGGATTAGATTTTGTAGTCTTCTAATGCAAAGCCGTGATAACGGTTTCCACTTTTTTTATGATTTACTATAAAAAAAATTTAGTATACTTCCTAAACTTTAATGAAAATTTTTAACCTATGCATTGTATGGAAATACAACCATATATCAGGTTGCAAATAGAGGAATGTTTAGCATCGCTACAATGCATAATTGGTAACTTCCCTATGCATTTGACTGTTTCCTGAGCAAATGTAGGAACGCTACCATGGAAGTATGGGAAATGACTTAAACCAACCGCTTTTTCTCGCTTTACTCATACACTAGTGTGGTATATTTGCTAATAATTACTTACAATAGTTGTTTTCATTTAAGACATTATATTAAAAAAAAACTATGCTCTTTCAAAGAGAGGACTCTACATTTTCCCAAAACGAGTGACGCTTTCAAGACCGATCAGGAAAATAAATGTGAACATAGGTCATTCCATTACTCGAATCCGACCAACTGCAGTGGATGTGGTATTTCCAGGCAGTTTTTCCTGTCGTACCTGAGACGGAATTGAGGTCTTGGTGAATGCGAGTCCTCGTCTCACTCAGTTACATTCCGAGTTCGTGTTGAATGCAGGACATTTGTTTTGTGCTCGTTTATGAAAGCGAGACGTTTAAGAAAGTACCCCGCTGGGAATAGAATGTGGCATGCCTTTGTGGGAGGCGAGTAGCGTTGACCACAACACAACCACGCTCCTGCAGTCTAAAATAAACGTTTACTTAATATTACTAAAAAAAGGGAGAATGCGTAAAATTAAAATTATATGTATTGGTTAAACCAAAGAAAAATAAGGTATATTGATAACGCCTAGTAACAATAGTTGTTATGCAAAATTTTATTAAACTGAGTGCACACGAATTCAGTGCGGCGTCCCTTTGGTGCAATTTTCTACACTCTATTAAGATTTGTTTCTATGAGTTGGAGGCATGTATTGACAATAATTTATTACGGCTATCAGAAAGGATAATAAACTTTTCTGTCCATAACCTCCGCTTCACGGATGGCGTATTTTACCAGTTCAGTCAAAGGATCTTTGAGCACTGACGCTTCAATAAAGAAAATACTTCAGCACGACCACTAGGGTAAAACAGGGAACAGCGTGAAATTATTGAAATATTTTACTCACATGAAGCTTGAGTCCCGTAGAAAAACAAAATCGCTAATGGAAAATCAGTGCAAAGCAGCGTTGTCTGTTAAAAGGTGGGTTATACTGCATCTTGATCTTTGAAGGTACAGTTAGGTGTATGGGGCGAGATTTTTCTAACTACTGCAGTAGTTTTAGCGTTGAGGTTACAGTGGCGAAAAACACATCGTGTTTCATCAGTAATACTCGCATCCGAAATAAAAAAGATACTGCCAATACGAATAATTCATTATTTAATACATATGGAGCCAAGATACTTTTTTTTTGTCAATATTGATTGTGTCTCCGCATATAAATAGTCCATTTCCATACAAATGTCCCTACATATACGGAAAAAACGGGTATGTCAGAGGATACTCTCGTATCCTCTGACCTTTCATTCCATCGCCGCTCCATATTTATCTTGTTTCATTCTCACCGGATCTTAAGACTTCGCTGGTAACCCGTTCAGTCACACATCAATTTCTAAGTGGTGGTAAACGTCTTAAGGAGATCTGAGTGCGAGGGTCCTGAGTGTTGGACGAAGGCGCACGGGAGTCTCGTCCTTGCGGGTTCAGGTGTTGCCCACTGCCGTGCCAGCCTGTGACTTCCCGTGGTAATTGGGCGTATCTTAACGTCCCTGTCCAATGGGGGGGCTGTTGCCATTAATAATAGCCTAATCGGCTGATGTTTGGCTGACGTAAAAGAAGTGAGTGAGTGAAGAGATTTTGGCGGCTCTTAACAGCCAGGTTTTGAGAGCCGATGACGGTAATTGAAGTGAGTATTGAGCCGCGTTGGAATGCAAGGGCGGGGGAAACGGGCGATCCCGAGAAAACCCGCCAACTAGCGGCATCGTGCGGCACGATTCCCACGTGCGAATATCTGGGTGCGACACGGGTTCGCCTATGTGAGAGGCGAGTAGTAAGGAGCGTAAGAAGAAAAATATGTCACACGACTGAAAAGCACAGCTTGACCATAAAATACAGGGATGAACTTGATATTTTAGTAAACATGATACATTCTGTTCTCTGCTGTTAGAAGCGAACGTGTATATAGCAACGTTCTTGAATAGAAAGTAGTTAACAACAATATGTCGACACACCTGATGAGCTCTCCGTGCGCGAGTAGATAAAAGTCATGGGGAAAGCCATAAGCAACAGCCAATGAAATTATTAAATTTTCTCAGACATTGCGCTCAGCGTGTTGGAAATTGTGATTCAGCTTTACAATTTCGTAAATTTTTGTAACTGGTATGGAACCATCCTGACATTCACCTCACGTGATTTATTTTGATCTTACCACGAAAAACCGAAGTTCAGGATAGCTGAAAGAGAACTAAAACCTGGATGATTTCGAATGGGAGTTCAGCCCGACACCTAAAATGGAAGTGGAATGATTTTAATAGGCTGTTTTCGGTTAATTGAGAACATTCGAAAAATCTGCTACCGATCTATTTTTCTTCTTATTTTGTATCTTTCATCTATATATAAAATTAACATATGCATTGTCCTGATCATTTTATTCATACGTCATCTGAGTGAAATCGTGGATTTGTTGGTATATGGTGTTCACAGTAAAATGAGCACTTTTGAAAGCCCTGCTTAAGACATAAATGTACGCACATTCTGTATTCTTCCACTATATGCTAAATCAACATTGTCCTGATCACTTTATTCATGCGTCGTTCAATTGATACTGTGTAATTATTATAAAAGTAAATAATTTACAAATGATCTAATTATTCCGATTATATGCTTTAGAAAAACAGAAAGTAAAGTAAATAATTTGAAATTTCAACAAATGTTTACCTTACACATTAAATCCAACATTAAGACATGGCGTTACTTTCTCTCCGGCATTATCAACTTTACTAGGCGCATGCCAGGTCGTAAACCCTTTAAAATGTATGCCGGTAGGAGCAGTGACATTTTTGAAAGGTTGATTTCAAAAATGCTTAAATATCCGTGAACATCCCATTGAATGTTAATGTGTTACCAATATGCAAATCTGTGCTCTAGCGTGTATAAAATAATAAACACTATCATGAGCGGCCATAAATTCAAACATTACACTCACAATACAACGCCAAGTCTTAAGAACTCCGTTATTAATTCGCAGCGAACTGATCTACACTGAGAGAATAGCCAACAAAATAATTGTTTAAATAGGGCCAAAAATATATTTAGTTGCCACAACAAAATATTTTGTTGTGTAAACAAAACTTAAAAAGCTGCAAAACTATTTTTGTTCGTCTAAGGAAATACACGTTTGAATTAACGAAACATCTGTGCTGGGCCAAAAAAAATTTGACTGGCAGCGAAATGTTTCGATGAATCAATTGTACATATTTGTTTTGCCACTCTCTTGGTGACCTTCTAAAATACAGCTTGAGAGATCGTTTACACTTTTTTTTTGTGACAGTAAGGATAGTAATAGTGTTTGCTAGTGCATTTAATTATTTTTAATAATAATACAAACATCCTAATACCAAATAGTAAAGCTGTAAAACTTGAAATGTTTACTTGCGTACGTATCTCAAGACCTCGATATTAAGAGCCACTCAAATCTCTATTTGCGCACCTTGTCCAGTATTTGAAATGTAGGTATTAAAAAAATGTCCGTTTTCATCACAATTCGCTTTTTATGAGGTTGCCAAAAAGTAGGGCTTGGGCACCGCTGATCTAGGTTAAACTCTTCCTTCAATTTGTTTTATTTTAATCGAAACTGTTTAGTGAACGTAGATCCAAACAAATCTTTAGTTGCATCAATCAAATGTTTGTTTGGGCCAACCGAATAAGAACAACCATATTATTTGGTTTCAACAACAAAATATTTTGTTGCGCCAATATAACAATTAATGTGGTTGCGTTAAATTAACTTTCATTGACTCAAAGAAAAGCTTTTTCTCGGTGTAGGAGCCTGCAGGTCAGTGTGTAACATATTATTACTCGCACTTTTTTTTTTTCAAACGTTTGGTACAAAATTGTTTACTTTACTGAGAACAGTTTTTAGTAGACAGAATAAAAGTGAGCAGACTTTCAGTGGCCAAGCGATCAGGTAAGCAATTAACATATTGCACGTACCCTGGTTCCCGGGACATAAGGTTGAAGGTCGCGCGCGCCGGCGAAACTCGGTGCTCCCTGCGGACGCAGTAAAGCTCTCAACTCACGCAGAGAGTGCCTTATCGCTGCAGGACGCACGACAAAGGCGCGGGTGCCCTGTTGGGCGGAAAAAATAAAGGCCGAGAGAGAGAGAGAGAGAGAGAGAGAGATACGGCTCGTCCTTCAGACCTCGTATCTAGGGTCACTCTTAGATAACGCACGACAAATAACCTTTCCAGCTGCCCGGCTTTCGCGTACTAACAATCGTCCCCACATTTTTGCGAATCCTTTGTTCGAATTTATCTAACGCCACCCTGGAGAAACCTTACTCACAATGCTCCTCAGCCCCTCCCCTTCCCCTTGCGCCCACTGGTGTGCCTTTACAAAATAGGATTTCGTTTTTCATATATCTTTCCGAGCCAAGCATTTTCCTTTCTTATACTCCCCCCTTCCCCTTCACCACTTCCTACTAGTCGGCTGTGGCGAGGTTACCAGTTCTTGCGCCGATGTGGATGGAAGGGGTTGAAATGGATTCCAGAAAAGGGGAACCCAATAAAGCGTGACCGTCGGAAAATCGAGGGTGGAAGGGACAAGGGGATTTAAACAAACGGCGCCCGCGATCATTCCACCATGAAGCGAAATGGAGTGGTAAAATAAAAAGTGCTGGAACGGTTCGTGGTGGGTCGCGAGCAAGGGGAAGTTAGGTTATGCATCCCGCGGCGCGCGGCCATCTTAAAGCGACTATAACATTACATTACTGCGCTGGCACTTGGCATTTGTCCGATAGCACACTGCCTTGACGATACGACGGCAACTGCGAACCCAGCTTGCCCACTACCACGTACTCGAAGCAATGGCTACACCGTAAAACATGTTTCTCTACCAGTTACAAACTATTTTTTGGAAACTAGTTGAACAAAATTTTTTGTATCTCAATGTTTACAATAAACTTTGTGACTTNGGTGGGTCGCGAGCAAGGGGAAGTTAGGTTATGCATCCCGCGGCGCGCGGCCATCTTAAAGCGACTATAACATTATATTACTGCGCTGGCACTTGGCATTTGTCCGATAGCACACTGCCTTGACGATACGACGGCAACTGCGAACCCAGCTTGCCCACTACCACGTACTCGAAGCAATGGCTACACCGTAAAACATGTTTCTCTACAAGTTACAAACTATTTTTTGGAAACTAGTTGAACAAAATTTTTTGTATCTCAATGTTTACAATAAACTTTGTGACTTNAGTTACAAACTATTTTTTGGAAACTAGTTGAACAAAATTTTTTGTATCTCAATGTTTACAATAAACTTTGTGACTTGTTAAAATGCAACATAATTTTTACACGTTCCACAGTAAAGCTTCGTAAAATTTTATCTTATTTATTAAGCGTTACAAAAATATTTGGCAACTACTAGTTTCGAAAAAACTACTAGCTTAAATACAAAAAAAAAATATAAGCTTCATTTCAATTATATATATTACAGTTTTCATTTGACGAATGGACCAGCCAGCAATACATAGGAAGAAATAATATGCCCGGTTCACATGGAACCAAGTTGAGTAAAAATTAAAGACTTGCACCACGGCACCTTATACAGCCATTACTGAATACATTAGTTGTTCACCATTCGCGCATTAAAAAACGCGATCAAATAAACTTTGTAATGCAAAAATAATTATCATACTTTTTACTTTTTTGTAAAATTATTTCTCAACCACTTAGAAAATGAATAAAGTTAATTATTTTTTACTGTCACTTTGTAACTTGAACTGATTTCATTGTTTTTGATATGACGTGATGGTGCATCTTTTGTTAGGAAAATAGCCCTTGTAGTGTCCACAGACTGTACAATGTTTTACAGAAATACGTACAATTGAACGTTCTGGTTTCCAAAGCAATAAGAAAACATATTTTACACGAAGAACGATCCAAATATTTACTCAGCTATCCATTATATATTTTAAGGGGCCGTGGTGGTGCAGTGGTTAGACTACTTGCCTCCCACCTAGGCAAACTGCGTTTGATCCCAGGTGGCATCGCTCCCTGTTTTTTGCAAGTGGGAATTGTGCCGGACGATGTTCGGCAGGTTTTGTCGGTGATCTTCCNGGTGGCATCGCTCCCTGTTTTTTGCAAGTGGGAATTGTGCCGGACGATGTTCGGCAGGTTTTGTCGGTGATCTTCCGTTTTCTCCGCCCTTGCATTCCGCCACTGCTCCATCTCTACCTCATTTCACCCTCTCAATACCTCGCTGTCAAGTTCCAACCAGAATCTTTGAAGTCAACTTTATATATGTTTATTATAGTCTATTAGCAGTATTCGCACACATTTGGAATAAAACCTTTGGAAAGTCACCTCGTGCATGATGTATTCAGTTGTGTCTAAAATATGCCATGTATCACTTCTGTTAACAAGATTTTCTATTAACATGAAGGTACCTTGTTTTAAGTTAAGTTGGACATTTTCTTATATTTAATCTAACATTGTAGCATTTCATTTACATTTAATACGTATAAAAACACAGCAAACATCGGTGGGTTATTAATGCTTAATAAAAAATAGTTCTCATTCAAACTGTTATTAAATTGATCTCGCACAACTGCGGTACGTTGTCCCTTTAGTGTAATTTTGTAGACTTAGCTAAGCTTTGTTTGATTAATGTGGAGGGATATCCTGAAAGTATAACCTAATCAGGACTTCAGAAAATTTATAAGTAACCACGAGTGGACTCTACGCGCAGCGCGCTTCGTCGTTAAGAAGCAAGTTGTTGCATCTATGAATAAGTTATATTTCTATTCTACAGACGACGTCCGAAATCAATATAGGTGATAGCTAGGTTTTAGTTCGATTCCCAGGTTTACAAAGGTTGTGAATGGTATCACTAGATAAAGCTGTAGATTTAAGTAGTTAGTAAGTATAAAATAATTTACTGTCGATTAACAGTACATTCAGGGAAATAAACATTATCGAAAGAAGAATACATATCTTTACAGTAATTGATCTATTTGGGAGTAATTTTTAGGGGCATATTTCGTGAATTTTCGTGGGAATATTTGTTTTGGCGGTTTTCCGTTTACCATAAAATGTGAACAGACTTCCCTTTGCAGTGAAATGTAAACATACACATTGATTTCAAAATTCAACAAACATCATATCGCCACGATGACGTCGCGTCTTGGTACGTTTTCCTTGGTGATGTATGAAAACTTCGAACAATAACAATGGGCGTGAATGTGAGGGTGTGGTATTATTTAGAATATCTTGGTATTAAATTGAAAGTGTTAGGTATACATTTGTGAATACTGAAATAATTTATTTTACTTTCTTTTTTAATTAATGGATATAAGGGTTCAATTAGCCAATTTATAAAATATTCACTTGTAGAATAATTTTACAGTTCGACTTGACTGACGCATGGAAAAGTGATAAGATCCATGGTGATGTTAATTTTACATGGTGTAAAAATACACAATACGCATGGAAGTAGATCTTAAGCAGGGAATCTGAAAGGAGCTCAGTTTACCATCAACAGCCTTAACCCGTGGGTTATTATCGATTATTATGGTGTGATAATCATTTTTTCATAAGTCAGATATAAAATTAGGCTAAAATTATTCCACGAATTGGTTTGATCTCGTGAGGTTTCTGACATTCTGCATACAACTAAGTTTAATTCCTAATTGTCCGCTGTAGTTTTCTGCCTTAATAATGACGTTAGCTCACAGTGTGTATTAGGTTTTCTTGCACATCTCACAAAAATTGTTACTGGATTTCGGGATCATCCTCTAAAATGTGCACTTCCGAAAATGAAGACAGAAACGCTGCGACGTCACTGAACATGTTCGTGTTCCAAATAATGTCTGCAGTTGTCAGAGGCCTCTTGATAGTAGTTTCTTGTCTTAACGTCGTATTAAAAGTGTGGCGTTTAAATGTGTGAGTGGTGAATTAATTTTTCTGTTGGTTTTACGCACGTAAATGTTAAAAGTTGCATATTTTTAATAACTTTACCTGCCTGACATTTTCACTTCGCCATGTTCGACACGGTGAAATGATACAAAACGGACAGGGAAATATATCCTTAGCAGGACTTCCAGAGTGCAAAATGAAATACGAATATCATGTATTGTCCATTCACGGTTACTTCCAACTTTTATTAATCCCTACTTCCATAACATTCCTCCGCTATATTCAAACAAAGCTTAGCCGAGTCTAGGAAATTACACCAAAGGGAAAACGCACCGCATTCGTGTGCACTCAGTGTAATAACATTTTGCATAAGAATTATTTCCTACTGGGTATTATCAACACACATACGTTCTCTCTGTTCCTACTGATATTATAATTCATAAATGAAATATAAGCAAAAGTGTGATTTAATCAGAAATATGGTACACCGATATTAACGTAAATATGTTAAAATGTGTGATACAAGACATAATTTGGTAACAACCACACGTCATGCATGGGGTGATTTTTCAAATGTTTGATTCAAAAAGTGTGAGGAAACTACGAATAGACCATAACTCAAATGTTGTGTGTTAAAACGAAAGCAACACGTAACTCTATTTTTTTAACACTGTGCTGAATCTGTACACCTTGTTTCTTGTTAGATTGTACAAGCACAGCAGTCATTTCTATATATATTTTTTTTTTTCAACTCGTTTTCCACGAACCTTGTTTCCTGTTCCCAGATAGATGCAACATCCTGCTACTCTGCTCTTCCGCCGGAAGCAACTTCGTGTGGGTATAACAACGCTGAAGAGAGGTTAAAAGAGAAGCACGGAATGGAGGATAATATAAAAGGAATGTTGTCTCATAGTGCTGGCCGTGTAAAATCTTATTTCACTAAAATTACCATACTGAAGTCCTGCGCGTGGTACCGTGTAAACCTGACTCTTAACCGACTAATGAGCGCGGACCGTGTTTGTTTTGTGTATTTTTTTTATATTCTGGAGTCTGGAGAGGAAATGGAGAGCTATTTTAACTGTCTGCTTAAAAACTCTTTATGGAAGAAGGAACTTTCCTTTTAAAAATAATATTCGTGCAACATTTGTCAGAAATTGAATTCCACTAATTTTTTTTTACTATATTGACTGTAAGACTCAGTGTCACATAAAATTAAGATTATTTAATTCTATGCTCGCATGTGTAAGAGAGGTTAATGTTTTGCTATAAATAATTAATAAATCAGCTGCAATACAGTTATAATGATTCAGAACTTGTTGTCTAGTGGCACGTGCCTAACCTAGTTAATTATTGATCATGGTTCACAATCTCTCTATAGTTACGTATTGCGATCTTCATCATTCATTTAATCTTTCAAAATAGTTATTCATATTTCTATTAAACTTTACTGCGGTTATTTTGTTAACTTCGAAAAATTACGTCGCTATTTTTGGCGTCCTTTCTTCGGTTGCTTTGAAGCAGTGCTGCTGTTGATTAAATATACTAAGACCGCAATCTTCTAGCTAATTGTTGAGATGCCGGTGGTATCTAGTCTGAAATAAGTTTGAAACTTCTAGTTTATAAGATAAAAGCTAAGGCACGCTAAGAATCTATAGGTTGTATAGAAGCATGCCTGCTCAGTAAGGTTGAAGTCTTCCCAGAAATTAAAGCATGGATAATAAAATACACGTAAGAGTATAACTAATTTAAATAATAATTGGTTTGGCAGATAAATCATCTAATCCTTTTTTAACATGGTCATAGTGGCTGCGATCAGTTGTGGATACACGTAGCACGCTATTATATGGGAGTGTGGTAAACACGAGGGAGACACTTGTTTCTTTTACAAATAAACAGTTTTAAATATTTGCAAAATATTTTCCAATTGTAACTCTAAAAAATGTTGCAAAATAATAATTTGTATTCAAATGTTATCTATATGTCATTAACAACCTATGAAAGTGTTAATAAAGGCATATCTTACATCTGCCATGATCAACGCCGGTGCACTGTCCAGTTGAATTTATTTTATATTAACGACAGCTATTTGCATTAATAAGAAAGTTGAATAATTTAAGCGTGCACAATAATTTCAAGCCAGCTATAGCCTGTCACCACCACTCTTGCTCTGTTGCCTGTTTAAACTGAATATTTACAGCATCGCAAACATTTATTAAGTGTCCCAGGATGTACTGCTATTTTAAATGAAGAGGTAATGCAGATCACAAGAATGATTTAATGAATGGTGAGTGATTTTACAAAAGTACTTGAGTTCCAATTACGAAATTTGTGTACTGTGCAAGAGTGCATATCCAATTTCAGCGGTGCATTTACTAGCAACGAAGGATCACGACCAAACTGTAGATTTGACGACGTTGTATAGTTCGTAGAAAAATTTTCGTGAGATAAATTATCGTCCTCGCATGAAATGTTAACGAATTTTACGGAATCACACCTGATTGTGGCGTATTTATTGTTTGAATTGTTAAATTGATATACTAAGAAATGTTTTACTTGTACGTTCTTTTAAAATTTCATTTATTTAAAAATTATTAATCCCAAACAATTTCATTGCAAAGAAATGCAAAAAATTTAAAGTCGATGATTTTCCGACATTTGGCATCTCACTTTAACAAAAAAAAATAGGTTCCATGCTAAAAAAAATTTGAGCATTTCTTTTTTTTAAATTTTTGAATTGAAATGTTTGGTATAAATGGTTGTTTTCCATACAAAGTGATTCTTTATATATTGATATTGTATTTTGCTCCATTTTGCCGTAGTCACTGACTTAGGTTGTGTTTTATAGATGGCATTCGATTGACTGTGAATTTGTTTCGGTTATACGCAACTCTTGCAGAGTGTTTCATATTGTCTACGCAATGCCAGTGGTTATCCGTACTCGTGACAAAGAGCTCTGTGACTGCTCTCTTATAATCATTTACGTTGTGGCTCTTCTGAAGTGGTTGTTACGTCTTAAGTTTAATCTTGTTAACTAAAGTAATAAAAATCTGCGTAAGTTTATATCAATACTGTGTATAATAGTTTCTACTCCGAACCTAGTTTTAAAATATATTTTTATAGCTAATGTTGGTAAGAAGATTATTTTTCAACAACTCACTTATGTTTCCGAATTTCATACTTGTAGGTGNCTAGGTGTACCAAATTGGAAAATGACGCGACCAAGGAAGAGATTCCCCATATTTTTAAGGTTGTTAGCATTTGATAATATAACATTCAATCGGAATTTCCATTAGCGAGAATTGACTGATGTGAAGTTCTGTGACGCAATCAGCACAATTTTCGTTATCAATGTAGGCTGGTGATAGAGCGTGTGAATGAAAGACGCAAGTAAAATAAGTTATGAATAATGTTTACATCCTACATTTATTATGACCGTTTAGCAGTTTCTTTTCACCCGTATTTCGGATTTGTGCATATTTCTTCTTAGTAAACACACATTCAGCAAAATGTCATTCACACAGGTTGATATTAACATGTGGAAAATGGATAGATTACAATCACAGTCAATGTCGTACTTATTGTATGCGTATAGGCTTTCAGAATCATTGCCTATTTAAAATATAATATTCTTATTATCACATTATTTCCTGGAAGAATTCAATTCCATTCCGTCCCTTTCGTACGTTATTTATAAAACCATTACGAAGAAACTCGTGAGAGCATTTTTCGATCTACGATAATTTTGCAGTAAATTAAACTTTACTGGTAATACAAATTCCCTGTCTGTGCTTTCACAGCAGATTTTTGTTATCGCTGCTAACTGATATGATCTCAGAATAAGGGTGATAATAATTGGTGATTGATGGAGTAGTGAGCTTGATGCTATACACTGAGTTAGCGATAATGAGATACCCGGAAATTTCGTGGATTCATCTGAGGTCAAGTTAAACAAGCATTTACGGGTACAAATGTATTTGTGCTTCCATTGATCCATAGTTTGCTAGACACGCCCCGAACGACTTTCAACCAATAAATAACGTTCTTGGAAAATAATAACCCAATCCCGTGCCACCTGGTCTGGGGTTAAACTGTAGAAACATCCAATGAACAACTATGTTCAAATGCACGAAGGGTTGTGGAGTCTAGCTTTTTGCCAAATGAATCCGCGAAATTTTTCGGTTATCTAAAGATAATAGATCTTTAAAAAAAAAAAATTAAAACTCAGAAGAGTACATTTTGGAGCAGCAATTTCAACAACAAAAATAAACCACTTTTATCCTTTATATGGACGCTGTTTTCAAGACTTCATATATGTTGTACACTTTTCCACAGGCACGCGGTTATTGCCCATTATTTTATAACGTGACTCGATCATACCGTAAAAAATAAATGACAGCAAACCTCTGTTCACAGCAGATGAGAAGTGGTGGTTTTCTACTCCTGCCCCGCCAATTCTCCCGCATGGCTGTTCCTTTTACAAATCAATTCGCAGCGGCCCTTCCTTTATTTTTTTTTT
>NQII01002211.1:0-31358 GCA_002778355.1 Clitarchus hookeri
TGGTTATTGTCAGTCTTCATTACATTTCTGAGAATTACTACGCTCCTCGAGGCCACGGCTTACACGGCCCCCTCCGTCTTCATGACAACACCAACGGAATACCGCAACTCATTCTCTGCTCCCTGCCCACTCTTGGCCGCTCCCTCCTCTCCCCCCTAATCCAGGAATGCTTACACGCAGGCTTACACCGAGTTCGGACAGTGGCCACAGAGTGAAGAGGGCGCTACCTTCCAGTAGCCTTTTTGCTAAAAACGGCTACTTGGACTATATCTCCACCAGCTAGTATTTTTACGAGATAGTCAGGTCACTAATTGAATCTATGTGCATTCCCTCATCACATGCTTTCTTTAGTTTCTTTGTACTCCTTTTCGTTTGTCTGTAGTTGTAATTTAAAATGCGCGTCGAAATTTTCNGTAGTTGTAATTTAAAATGCGCGTCGAAATTTTCAGTTTCGAGGGGTACAGAAAGAAACTGTTTTCGGAGGGTTACAACCGAAAAACGAAAAAATAAGACATTGTAAAGCATAGAATACAATCAAATTAGTTTAAAAAAGGGAAGTTTAACACATGAAATTATCCTCCGATCATGGAGCAAATTTAATAAAATGGACAATAAAAACTTAATTATTCCTTAACAACGTATTAAAAAGACAAATCTCTGAACTTGTAAGTACTCAGTTATGATCGTATAGTGTACTAAAGCAAGATTGATAAAGCAAATACACAATACTAAGCAAATTTATTAAGGATGCTACCCCCTTAACAACTTGCAAGTATTCCTACCACCGACAAAACAACAAGTATCCCAACACATTTCCCCTTACTTCACACCATTTCCTCCACTCCGCTGGTATGTTTAACGCAGGGGAAGCTGAAGGAGCTGCAATCGAAATGACAGAATTTTTAGGGAGACTGCGTTAGCTATACAGTTTCTGAAGAGGGAACATAATATTGTTACGCGCTCGCTGCTTCGCATTTTGCGCGAGCGAGTGCACGTGAAGGACAGCAGTTATATGATGGGGGCGGCGGCAAGTCAAAGGATTGTTTTGAATGAGCAGGCTAGCGATAGGCCGGTGGCCGCGTATCTGTTACAGAAAGCGAGTCGACACGATAATTCTTTTTGCGACGGGCGCTGCTGACCCTGGTGTACCGATTTCTGCGTTATCTGAAGAATGCTCTGGATTACTGACCTCGTTCTATCAGCGTGACTCAGGTGCGTTGAACCTTCCAGACGGTCAGGGCGAACGGTATAAAAGTGTGACAGGCCTCCGAGCCGAAGAGTTGATGAGTAAATGCGTGGCTGAGTTCCGAGCGATAGAAGACTAGCAGCGAGAGAAGTAATCAGAGGAAGGAAAATCTGCGACTGATGCGAGAGTGAAAGACATTACAAATGATGCAACAGATAGACTGAATGCGTGTTAATGATGAGTATGAGTTAATTGACTTTAACCAAACGGAGACAATTAAGAAGGACGTTAATTAGAGTTGAAATAGATATTAAATATTGCGCTCCCTGTTAAATAAAAAGAGTAATAGTGGAAACATAATTTAATGCTGTAAATAATATCTCTGTGAATAAATTAAAAATTAAATTTAGTTCATTTATTTGTTTTAAGATATACATCCCTCACGAATTCAGATACGCCCCTTAGGCGTCCATGTACCAATATGATACCCTATAAAAGAAGAGAATGGATGCAGGTGTGTTAAGAAGCTTTTGTCGGCGCATAACAGCGACGCCTTCCGAGACGAAGATGGAGCAGCGGCTGAATGAACGGGCGATGAAAACGGAAGTTCTCAACTCGCGGGTCGCAGGCAACGTTAGTCACGTTTCTCCACATAGGAAAATCTGGGTATCCCAGTTGGTCAGCAACATACTCTGAAAAACCTACCAATTAATGCAAGCTTTTAAGTTTTTAAGGAAGTTTTAAGATTGCTAGCTTAGCCCAGCATTAAAATCTCCCGTTTTGCTACAGGATCGAATTCGTATCACTTTTCCACACTTACTGCGCAAAAAAAAAAAAATCTGAAATATACTTTTTTTGGCATTTAGTAATAAAAAAAGAGTTTAAAAATGTAACTTATTGTTCCAAAATAATATACAGACATACAATAATTATTTACTTGCAATGCTATTTCATAAACAGCGTTACAAGTCGCCAGGGGCGGAAAGAGTTCGTGGGGATGGAGATCTTGATAAAATTTTACTAACTAAATTTAATTTGTTAATTTTTTTGCAATGTTTTACACATACACACTGCTACCATTTACAACATTTCCACTGTTTATATCTACTATTAAAACTCGTTATTCCAATCAGTGAGCACAATATTTAATGCGAATCTAGACTATAATAAAAGTCCTTATCACTTTCTTTGTACTACTGTCACTTATTCCTCACTTATTATTTACACATATACGATCAAAGTGTCTACTGCCATACATAAAAATCTTGCAAAATGTCTGTCATTCACGCATCCAGTCCCACTTTGTCACAGTCCGGGCGGTCAGTCTCTCACACTATGGTGCTCGCAGACTTCACACGTGGTCAACGTCGAACAAAAGTTGTGATGGCGAGATAAAATTCCTCAGATTCCTTGTTTACGGTGCGATTTCACATCCTTAACAAATACACCAAGTTGCAATACATTTTAATATGTTTTGCCACAGGCAACCATTTTGTACGTTGTGTGCAAACTTTAGACACTAAGGGCACTGCCTACCGCCTGGCTGCTGAGAAATTCTAATAGCAAATTCTATGTTAAGGAAATTTCGCCTAAGTACTTTAGTTTTAAACATAGGTGTTTCAAACAAAATGTATTCTTCGCGAATTTTTTAGAATAAGTTCTCTAAAGGGAAAATGTTTCCATAACAAGTATAGGCTGTTTGCAAGGAATTTGTGAAGTTTATGTTTTACAAAAAAGTACATACTGCCTATCTATATTGAAAGTTTGCGCTCATAAGGATCTTCTATAAACTTAGTAAAGGAAAATTTTCCGAGGAACCAGGAACAAATTGACTTGCAAACGCAGAGTTGTAAGGGCTGATATCACTGATATACTTCCTGGAAATATAACTTCCAAAATAATAAAACTGTAAGTATCACTTGTCACGTTTTGTTACGACATAGCTGTAACGTTTTCTAGTTTCCGGCTTTAGGTTAGGAGAATTCTTACTATTCCATCTACCTGCCCACAAAGAAAACCTTAAACCTAGGCTTGTTGTACAAGTACAGAGCATCCCAACACATTACAGCGGACAGTCAAAACAATTTTATATTTATACACTACTATACAATGCCGACACTTTTTGTTGCATGCTTTTGTAAGCAAGTACTTATTCTTTCAATACGGCGTAACTTCTTGACTCTTGATAACTGGTAGCCGCACGGCAACAGAGTGCGTCATGTAGACTATGGTCTGTTTGTCGTATCTTCACACTTTTTTAATAAAAACCTTTGAAAAATCACCCCGTGCATGACGTGTTGGTCCTTTCCTAAATATGTCATGTATCGCAAGTGTTTACACTTACGGTTACCCCACACTTTTCTGAAGCCCTGCTGAAATTCTACTTCCAGGATATTCCTCCGCCTCGTGCAAACTAAGCTTAGCTAACTCTAGAAAATTACACCAAAGGGCAACGCACCGAATTCGTGCGCGCTCGGTTATAGCATTTTTCATGAGAACTATTTCCCACTAGGCCCTACCAACACACGTTTTCTCACTGTTTTTATTGATATTTACTATAAATTAAGTATTATCATTTATAAATAAAATGCAGGTAAAACTTATATTTAATGAAAAATAAGACACTATGTTAACATAAGTATTAGAAGCTTGTGATACTTGGCATATTTAGGATGTGACTTATCACAAATAATTGGCAAGGGACAAGTCAAGATTTACTGCCCTTTAATACAATTTGTGTACAATAATACCGAAGAGAAGAATACATTGGCAAAAGTCATATTGCTAGCTTTATACTAATTAATTTATTATTAAAAATACCAAAGTTTCAATCACGTGACAATCAATATAAAACCTTAACTTTGGAGCACCAATACAACATTTATTTAATGCTGGCTCCCGTACAAACAAATACAGAATGATTTAAAATACAATTATTTAAACTTGTTTCAGAGCAATTTCATCTGAGCTCCAATAATTCAGTTAAACAGCTAAGGGAGGAGGGCAGCCACCCACGGCACAGTACATCCTTCAATCCTAAAAAAATAAATAAAAAGTTACAATAAAAATATTACGGCGGGAGGCAGTCTTGTGAGACCCATTAAAGCTCCTGCCGTTAAAATACAACACTTTAAAACCCTTACGAATGAGTCGTGGAAACTGAAAATTACCAGAAAGTACAATTAAACTTCGGCCACACACAAAGACAATCGCAACACGTTAAAAACCAGAGGCACGGCAGACGCGACACCATAGTTACAGCCGAACATAAATTAGAACGGCAACCGAAACCAAATTTTGAAGTGGATAGCAACTACTGCACACGCAAGCAACTACACTCTCCTGCCACACAACAATTTTAAAAACAGTTAAAATCCTACCGCAAACACAGAAACGTTGCGTTTTCCACGACTCTGCGCAAATTCGCCACATTGCTCAGTGCGAATGACTAGATCAAGTTGTCATAATTCTCGTTGGAGTGAAGTGCAGACCGGCTGAAGCTGGGCTGACGAATGGAGCAGAATAGTGCAAAAGAGTGTAGAAGGGAGCAAAAGGGAGCAAAAGGGAGCAAAAGGGAGCAAAGGGGTGTATAAGGGGGCAAAGGGGTGTATAAGGGGGCAAAGGGGTGTATAAGGGGGCAAAGGGGTGTATAAGGGGGCAAAGGGGTGTATAAGGGGGCAAAGGGGTGTATAAGGGGGCAAAGGGGTGTATAAGGGGGCAAAGGGGTGTATAAGGGGGCAAAGGGGTGTATAAGGGGGCAAAGGGGTGTATAAGGGGGCAAAGGGGTGTATAAGGGGGCAAAGGGGTGTATAAGGGGGCAAAGGGGTGTATGAGGGGGCAAAAGGGTGTAGAAGAGGGCAAAAGGGTGTAAAGAGGGCAAAAGGGTGTAAAGAGGGCAAAAGGGTGTAGAAGAGGGCAAAAGGGTGTAGAAGAGGGCAAAATGGTGTAGAAGGGGGCAAAAGGGTGTAGAAGGGGGCAAAAGGGTGTATAAGGAGAACAAGGGAGGGGAACCGAGCACGAGCAAAGAATCCACCACGGACCGCTGAAATAGAGAGTGCTCACAATTGTAACGACGTCGGGACTGACGGCGCAAGGAGTTAACTAAACAAGTCATACATGGGGTGGTTTCTCAAAGGTTTGATTCAAAAAGTGTGAAGAAACCGCGAACAGACTTCGCATGTCTCGTCCGAACTGTGTGCACGAAATTGAAGCTGCTGTGTCTAAAGAGAAAGTGTTTGACACGGAGACGCGGTAGAGATTATTTTTTACTTTGTCTGGCAATACGGTAGGGAGGTTCTAGCGGGGTGGTAAGGCCCAAGATAATTACACGCGCACGGTGAAAACACCTGATGACTGCGCAGTATGGAACGTTCCGTTGGCTTCGGCGAGATTTATACGATGACGAGCACGGTTTCCGCCAGAGCAAACAACTCCCGAGTACTCGTATTTCCACCGCTCCGACATACGAGGTCACGAAAACAAATTTCGGCAGTGATAACGAGCAATAAACCCACCGTGAGTGGCTGGAATGTTGTCTAATGTTTGCACTTCTTATTCCGGCCGTTAAAACACGCGAACCAGCGGTAATCGCTGATGTCGCCATTTTAATTTCCAGTTGGATCCGCTGGGTCGAAGCAGAAAATGTCAACATTGTGTTGATATGGTTCACATTTCTGTCTGCAAACAAAGAGAAACTTAGCAAAAAATTTTTACAGCATATGTAGGCCTATTCAATATTTCTCAGTCTTGAGAACTGCATCCTCTGTTCCCAATTCCCCCTAACTTACACAACTACTTTTACCTTATTTATACGATATTCCACTGTCAACAATCCCAACGCAGGACATTGTACAGTCGATGTATTTCCTCCTCAATCATACCCACTAAGTTCCTTTCTGTTTTAATATATTTTTATTCCTTATTCTCTAGGCCCACTAAACTTCGTCCACTCCTGGCAGTATGCAAATTTCAAAGCTTCCCACATTCCCATTCCCCTACCGGGCATTTCCTTCTTATCGTTCACGCATGACGCCACACGAAACGCTTGCCAAAGACTCCATCTAGCTAAATAAATGTTGTGGGAAACTAGCTAGCCCACCGCGCGCCGGGCAGGCTGTGATTGTCGTGATATACAATTTATACTTAGTGTGCCAAATCTGTAAACACAATAGCACACAATGTGACATCTACAAGTCATCAACTTGTCATGAATCTCATATTTTGTCATGCAAACTTTCTATTCTATTATAAAGTACGACCAAACATTTGATTAAGATTTTAGCGATTGCATTATCTACGTTCTTTTAAAAATATTTACTAACACCGACGTTCAGCGAGTTGCTCATTTTACAGCACAACAGTTGAAATTATTAAAAATAAAAATAAAATTTAGGTACCGCCTCTACATATGGATATGTTTGATGCAACAGCAAGAACTAGAAAGTTACGGACCTACTTACCCTCTGTGGATTATCCACCATCTTTAACTACGGGCACCGTAATCTTACGAAAATAACTCAGGCCTTTCTTCAACCACGGCCAAGTTTGGTAATAAGGTCCTCGCGCACTGGAGATACATCTGAACATTCTCGGATCGGCGAAGGTAAGCTGCAGGCCCTAAGCGTTTTTTTTTAAACCCTTAACTACATATAGTGTCCAAGTACAAATCCTGTATAGCTGTATCGTCGTATATGTGATATTTGTATTTGAGGACGGAAGGCCGACCGGTCTGGGCGGGGGGTCGTCCAGAGCTGGTCAGCCGGGCAGGATGACACACTGACCAGCTCCTGGAGTGACCTGCCGTGACCCACATGCCTCCACCGGCACGGTGGTATGCGCCCGCCCACCTGCTCAGCCACGGCGGCAATCCACTGTGCCGACCGGCCACGCACGTCACTGACGAACGCCTACTGCAGAATGTGCTTTCTGAAGCATCCGGAATGGAAATGTGCTTCAAGTGTAATTGATAAAAATAGACTCTTCATTAAGAAAAAAGTAATCCTTTATCACTTATAATTGAGGCCCAAGAGTTAAAAAGTTTGAGCCTTGCGTAGAATGGCCCAAGCGCCATCGGATTCACTCGTCAGACGATTGTTCTCTCCTATGATAATCAAATATCTCCAGACCGACGAAAACTTTGTTTCTAACAGAGTTCCCATCACGATAAAACGCAATTTTACAGTTTGGGCAATCTTAAAATCTGTGCTAGTGATTTTTTTTTTTTTTTTTTTCCTCTGCCGGTCTCTTGGCCTCCCTAATATTTACAATGATCGGAAAACTGGGCATTCATACATATTAATTTTCCTTACCGCGCAATCCTTATATATAGTGTGCCTTGCATTTGGATAGTTTAATTTTTTTTATATCTCGTGGCGGAAACGTGTACTAGCTTATGAGTTTTGATGTAACTGCAGTGTTGCGTTTCTCCAATCTGTGCCTTGTGTGAAATCAAGTAAAGCAAGGGTGGCAAAAATTTTACGCTGCGCTGAAAACCTGGATTTTTACAATCAGTATCTCTCAGTCTCTCTGGACTTGTGTATTTTCCAGCCAGTACTTTCCATATGAAGTAGGCATCGAGCGCTCTTGACATAATTTGTACGTGGGAACGATTCTTCTCATCAATCATCATGCATCATCAGGCCTACTCTTGAAGGAAGGAAATTAACTTCCCTAGCAGGGAAATAAGTTTTATTAAATGAGACAGGGAAAAAATAATGAGGGGAAATTCCCTGGTATACCAACCCCTCCCTCCCACCAAAAATGGATTCGCACACTGTTTATGCCGAGGTATGTAGCGGCACTCGACTGCTTGCTACTCGTTTCCTCCAATGAACCAAATCCACGACTTCTCGACAATGCGTGGCTTTATGACGACCATTGTAGATGCGTAAATTTTGTTGTATGCAGATTTACAACTCATGCTGGTAATGAATGCATGGCAAAAAAAAATTATCTGTAATTCCACCTTTCACCACTTAGCATGGAACATCAATGCCAATCGACAATTAGGTGAAAATTAATTATTAGAGATACAAAAGTACAACTACATGACCACCCGCATACAATTTCATTACTTCCCCCACGATTTTAATGACCACCTGCTCAATTACATTACTTTTCATAACTTTCATGACCAGTAGACGTCATGTACTACTAGTACTACTTAAATGCCATCAGTCAGCAGTGTTGGCACTGCCAGCTGCTAGTTGCTACTTCACTCAGGGTTGCACGGGGCGTGGGGCACAGCCCGGGTGTTCTCTCACGGGGCAGAGACGCCGGCACTTTCCAACCTTCCACGGCGTCGCCCCGGGGCACCGCTCCCAGTAGTGATGCGCCGACAAACTGCGACGCCGGAGAAACCCGCTCTTCTGCAGGGGTGGGCAAATTTTTTCGCGTGAGGCCTAAAAACGTGTTGCGGTTCAGTGGCGTAGCGAGAGGGGAGGCCTAAAGGAGTCGCGCCCTCCCAAGGGCAAATAAATTGAGAACAGAATTTCAACCCGACACTGAGGTGTGTAATGCGTAATGTGTAAAACTTTAAGGAGCATAAAGAAGGGTGCCAACCTGAGCTGTATTTTTTTCCAGTTCAACGGACTGTAATGTTTAAAAGCATACGAGTTAAACACCGCACATAGGGATGGGTAAATGCTGGAAATTTGTGAAATTGAAAGTTTCCTAGAAACTTTCGGAAAAATTGGAAACTATAGGAAACTTTGAGAAATTGCTTGTTAATATACACTAAATACAACTAATATATCTTGATTATAATGTTTACTATTGACACTATATTGTGTATAAAAAATGTTCTAGATAGTTAATACCATTAATTAAGACTATGGAAAAAAACATTTTTGTTATTACGGTACACACATTAATAGCTCTTAAGTTTTACTAAAGCATTGTATTTAACGTAGTTTAAAATACGCCAGCTATAATTAAATTTAAGATTTACAATAGTACAAAAAATTATTTTTTAAACTATCAAGAAAAGAGTTACACTACAACAATCAGTCTTAGTTATGAAATATGGTGATATTAAATTGACATTAAAACTGTTACTCTCAGTGTCATTATTTTACCTATCACAATATTCATACAACTGTAAACATTAAGTGGTGATATCAAAATATCTTTATTTAATTATTACTTATTTCTATTATCATGCCATTTCGTTATTTTGTTCTGCCATAAATTTGACCCACACAATCCACTATTCACTACTGTCACTGTCTTCTGAACGTGAATCAAAATCCTCATCATTGGAGGTTTTCTTTTCTATTCCTCGCATTTCCTGATTTGATGTGCATGCTTCTATATCAACCGTGTTAACTTAACTGAAACTGATTGCTTTGTTGATTTTTTAGAATTCTATTCTTGGTTCTGTGTAGAACCAAATTTACAATTACATGATATATAAGTAATTTTTCCTGCTCGAATTGTTGTCAAACGATTTCGTACTTTGATACGTATTCTGCTTCGTGTACTGAAGGACCCTTCCGTTACTGCAGAAGTTACAGGCAGATAAAATTCTGGCAGCTGCCTTTGAAAGCCCATTGTGCCCGCACAGTCCCTTCCACCATGCACACGGCTCTGTTTTACTTCCTTCAACACCAGGAGAGTCTTCCGCACAAATGGTTTGCTCTGCATCCCCTCCCTACGACGGTACTTTGCCACATCTGCTAGAAAACCACCACTCAGAAATGTGTTGCACGTCTGTAAATACTTTATCGATGAACTCTGCTGCATCCAGTTGCTCTTCAGATTTCATCAAATGCCCTTGAGATGAGGTGTGGAACATGTGCGCTGCAAAATGTATAGGCTTCAGAACAAATCCTCCTCTCATTTAATTTACTCACCACAAGTTTTTCATCTTCTCTGGCAGTGAAATTTTCAGCCAGTCTTCAATTGCCTTAAAGCTACATATGCACAATGGATGTTTGGTGCGTTCCCTTCAATTTTGGTTATCCATGAAATTATTGGTCGTGAGAGATCAGCACTTACCTTACTAGTTGGATCCATGTGGTCAACGAATGAAGACATACTTGATATGCTTCTGTGAGAAGGTACAGACCAAACAGAAATTGTAATGTTTGCAGTGTTTCTTGTCACATTCTCTTCTACACTCAAAGTAAGTGAAGGTAGTGGTGCTAGTGTTAATACATGGTTATATGAACTTAATAATTGCTGTTGAACTACTTCTGACTTCTCGTTATTGGATGCCTTGTTCGGAATCACTCGTAAACTGCTTGTAGTATTATCACAAAATTTATATTTTATCATTGCAGGGCACTTCTGACACTTTTGTAAATGAAGTATCATTCTTGTGGTGTTAAGTATTACAAATACTGCAAAAAAAATTTACTCTTCCACAGACTGTCTTTTCACTATAATAGCAAATACACTAGAGACAAATACCCGGACAGCTCTATACAAATAGCATAGGTATTTGTGCGAAAAATTAACCTAGTGGAAAGAGGTGTTACTATTATTATATTTCTGGAAATATTTCAAAAGTTATTTATTATTATCATTTGTCAGTAATGCGAGTTCCACTTCTGAAACGTTTGACGTATTGGGAATTATTTTTCGTCGTTTAAGTTTTAGACATTGTTAAATAAACTTCCCATTGAGGACAGTTTCGTCTTCACATCCACCATGTTGGTATCGAATTATTAATATCAAAATAATGTAGTACTAAACACAGGTGCTGCTGTCTGCCGACTGGAGGTGACAACAATTCAGAACTCTTCAAGCTGTTCGATATTGGTTTCTAGTGTATTTGATAATAGTTCCAAACACTACCTTTACTTTTCCCTATTATTAATAATCGCTTTACTAACCTAACTCTGCATAGCAACTAACACCACAAAGTGGGCAGTTTTGGAAGTAAACAGAAGCAGCTGGTTTTCAATGTTACCACCTTTACAGAAATGTAATTTAGAATATTAAAACAGATCGACCTATAAACTATTTAGTCAGTGCATTGTCCTCTTCAGATAGGAGGAGAAAATTAATTAGCTGCAGTTGTTTCAAAATCTTTTAATGTTAATACAATGTTGCAGCTGATTAGAATGGAAACGCATGCAATGGTTTCTAATTAGTTTAATACTTAAAATTATATATATAAGGGTAATTATATAATAAAAATGATAACTTGCAATAATTCAAAAACTTCAAATTTTTAGGAACGTTTCTATTAGGTGTGGAAACTTTCCATTTCCGAAAGTTTCCTTCGGAAACTTTCCACCTACCCATCCCTAACCGCACATGAATAACAATGCTCACCCCAGAGCCATTTTGAGCGGAACTGACAAAAACATTGTGAAATCCCACGAGGCGATCTTCAGTGGCGCCATCGCCAGCAACAAGTTAAAGGCGGGAGATTCAAATTCATAAATGTCACCAATTACACCAGGCATATGCATGTAAGCGACCCCAACATCAACCTTACATGCACAGCGATTCCAACATCAACCTTTATTCCCTCCCTAAGGCAGAGTGGCTTTTCTCCACGAAACAAGAGTATTCTTTCCCGTTTCTCCCTGAGAGGTCTTCAAGGTTGGGAAACCCCCACAAACTGATCGTAAGTTTGACTGTCGTACTGGCGATGTACACGTCAAAGTTGCGGACATGCGCTTAAGGCGACAATCCGGCTATAGGCTGCTCACGGTAAACTGAACACCTTTCAAAGCCCTGCTTAAGATCTACTTGCATGGACGCTGTGTATTCTTCCGCAACAAAATTAATTAACGAAAAGGGCATGATCACTTTGCTCGTGCGTCGGCCAAGTGGAATTAAAATTAGCAAAGTAAACATTTCACAAATTTGCCAATTCTTGAATTGATAAACATAAAAAAAAAAACAACCAGAAAATACAACAAATAATTTCGTTTCCCTAATAAGTTTGATTCAACGTCAAGACATGGAACTACTTTCCCTCCGTCGTTACCAACTTTGCTGGGTGGATGGCAGTCGGTGTGCCTGTTTAGGTGGCCGCCTGGTTTAAGGAATTTTGCACGTCTGAAGGCCTAAAAGCGTGGGGAGCGCTAGGGGGCGACCGAGGCATGCGCATCAACTCTCTCATCGCCTCTACGCGCGAAGCACTGAACTGGCGTGCAGTCTTGCCGTCGATAACGCGCCTCTTCCTTTTCTAACGTTTTGTACCGGAATGTTCATACCTAAAAAATGACAGTGAAGATGGCCTGAAACGAGTGATTTCACAAATCACAAAAACATGTTTATAGAGATAAAAGGAGGAACTGTAAAACGTATACAACAGACGCGTAAAGTTTCTTAAATGGTATTCGTAAGAAGACCTGACTCAGACACGTTTTCTGCTAGAGCTCTGCACACTGTTCGGCGGTATACACGGTCGGCCGCCTTAAACTATACATGTAGGCAGGGGTAATGCTATTTTTCGAAAGGTTGATCCCAAAAAAAAATGCTCAATTAACCGTGAACAGCCGTTACCTAATCTTGAGCGTATTGTTTCCCCGCGGCTGTCCTGCGAGATCCGCGGGACGCTCGTCGTCTGACCCCGAGGGCACCCCGGCGCTCGACGACGCTTCCGTGGCCAATTGTCTTGACGACGTGCGTTGCTCTGCCGGCAGGAGAAAGTCGCGAGGTCACTTATCCGCCGGCAAACACGCATCTCTCCGCGGGAGGCTGTGCCCTGCCTGCAAACTCCGTCAAGTGCACTCTACTAAATACGTTCGCGGTCACTTTACACTTTTCTCAAGCCCTGCTGCAAGTTTTACTTTCCAAAATGTTCCTCCGCCTCGTGCGAACAAAGTTTAACCCAAGTCTAGGGAACTAGACCAAATGGACTACACACCGCGTTCGTGCGCACTAAGCTAAATAATATTTTTCACAATAACTATTTCTTACTAGTCATTACCAACACAGATTTTTCACTGTTTTCCTTCATATTAATTATACGCGAATTATTATAAATTATAAACGAAATACAGGTCAGTTAATATTGTGATTGCTCCAGCGAGTACAGGTAACGAAAGTAATAATAAAATTGCTGTAATAATTACGGATCAAAAAAATAAAGGTATTTTTTCTAATGATATTCCTGGTGATTTTATATTGATTGCTGTTGAGATAAAATAAATAGCTCATAAAATTGATGAGATTCCTGCTATATGTAATGAGAAAATAGTTAAATCTACAGATATCCTTCTATGACCAGTTAATACCGCTAAAACTTTAATATAACGAAAAATAAGGCAGTTTTACTTTAACAAATGTATAAAACGCTTGTAATACATGCATATTTTGGAAATAACCAAAAACGTAATTCATGGGGTGATTTTTCAAGGATTACACTCAAAAAGTGTAAACAAACCGCGAATAGATTAAGTACACATTTCACACCGGCGGATATCTACTACAATCTATTATAGACTACAGTACCTGTAACTTGGCACTTTTGTTTTTTTTAATCAAAACTTTTAAATATTGCCGCATTTCTGCGCTGAGGCGAAGGCTGGACCATGGGCTAAAGATGAGGTAGGCCGATTATTCGTCTTCTGCGCATGCGCACAACATTGACCTACCCCAAAGTAACAATTGTCAAAGTCACATGGTCAACAGTGATGAACGCGTTTGTTTACATCTCAAGTTTCAAAAGACATGAATTTTTATATGAATAAAATACTTTTACCGATTTGGATTTAATCAAACTGCACTGCAAAATCGTTAGAGGAAGCACACATACGTCTCAACGCACATGTTTACTTATCGGGTGTTCTAACCTCAAATCCAATCCATGCCGCTTTTGTTAGTCATAATGGCAGAAAATCGGTTAATCCCTGGGACAAGGAGACTTGGTTGTGCGCAGCCAGCGATATCGGTCTACGGCGCCCGCCGGCTTAGTTGGCGGGTCGTAGCTGTTGATTGGAGAGTAACATTCCAGGAATTCAAGCAAACAGGCGACGGCACAAACCATTAGTGTGCTCATATTGAAACACCAGTCATTCTAACTGGAAACACAATTACAGCACAAGTAATAAGGCACTTAACCTGCTCGCCGCCCGCCAACTAAGCTGGCGGGCGGAGTACCTCATAGCCAGTAAAATGGACTATTTTTTACTGACTAAATGAAAACTAAAAATCAGCCAGTGCGGGCACGAAGTGTTTACCCGACCGCCATCTTTAACAGAGATGCCACTTTCTCCACTTGGAAGCGCCACTATCGCTAGCAGTGCGGGAAGTTTGAATTTTGTTTATAATGTGGTTCAATGGTTCAACACATACGTAGGCTTACACACACGTTATCACTGCTTACTGATTACTGCACTATTGACATTATGCACCAATGCACTAACACCCCTTGTCTGACGTGTTTGATTTATACTTCTGTGAACACAGAATTACCTTATTTTCGCTTAAATCAAGCTTTTACTTATATTTTATTAATAAATTATAATAGTTTATTTATAAATTATATTTTATTTATAATTAATAGGAATAAACCAGAAAATAGGCGTGTCGGTAATGCCTAGTAAGAAATAGTTCTTAAGCAAAATATTACTTAACTGGGTGCTCACAAATCCGGCGCGTTGTCCTTTTGGTGTAATTTTTTTGACTTGGCTTTGTTTACATAAGGCTGAGGAATAGCATAGGAGTAGAACTTTATGAAGGCTTCAGAAAAGTTGGAAGTAACCGTGAATGGACTATACACTGAATAAGTCTACTTGAATACCTTTTAAGTTTATCCCTGCAGGTCATGGAAAAATGATAAGAGTGGGCCTAAGCGAAACATCCGACGAAACCATCTAACACGTTTCTTTTCCAACACATTTTCTTCAAAGACGGGCAAAATTGTGCATTACACTTCAAGATCAAGTCGTTCCATTTACGCAATGGACTTTAGGGGGAGAGGAAAAAATATCAGTCCTTCCCGAAGGTATGCACCGCCAAGTCAAACACGAATATTAATTCTGTCAGCGTGCTTGGCTCGACCTTGCTATCTCACACTTACATAAACTTTGCCGGTCGGTCTGAACGTATCTGGGTCTTTGAAACAAAAGCAAGGTTGCGCCTAGGGCGACATTGCCATGCACATTAAGAGACCGCTAGTCTCTGTATGCAGGGCAGTGAACTTGCAACACCGAACACGATTATTACCTGTACGAGAGAAGCCGCTGCAAAATTTCTGAAAGTTTTTAACGCTAGTTTTGTGCCCCCACAATCGTCCCTGACAGCTCGTAGTGCTGTTCTGCGGGAAGGAAAGCAACTAACAAGTCATGGTTTTTTTTTCTCCCGTAATATCCGTCGCTGACAGAAAGAAACCAAGAAAATGACTGGGTGAAGTCTTGAAATTCTTTGAAATAGTCATGACGGTCATGTTATCTTCATACTTCCGGAATTAAAAAAAAAAATTACAGAAATAGTTTTATGTATGACCGGTTTTGATTTTTCCTAAACAATTCGTATTTAACAAGAGTTCAATTAAATGTTTTGTCAAGAATATTTACTTCAGTCAATATTAATTAAATACATAAAAACAAACAAATATGTTGGTAACTGCTAATAAGAAACAGTGCTTACGTAAACTATTATTAGAACGCTTTTATTATTTTATTTTACTATTTGAAAAGGAAACTTTTACACTTCAACTTGACCACGGTTAGGTATTTACGAATGCAACATTGGAATCTTATTTGTTATGAATAAAAATATTTACTTTTTATTGTCTGTCAAACGCACGAACACTGTACAGTGTTTCTCCTTGTTCTCTTCCAGTCTTATTTTACGTTTACCATGTATATGGAGGATATTCTGCTATGGGTAACCCGGAAATTAGAGCTTTAGCACGGCCTTGAAAAGCTGAAATAAATCGCGAATAAATTAATACATATTATAAAACTCAACGTCTGTTTGTCTGTTAGTGCGCTTATCACTCGAGAACCACTTATCCGATTTACGTGTTTTTTTTTTATTCATAGCTGTATTCTCTGGCCAGGTTTTAGTATATGTTTTGTTACGTAAAGTAACGTAAGGAATAAGCAGCGACGATAATAGTGAATCAAGTCGGAAAAAAGTTTGCCGCCACAGCGCTCTCTTGCAATACGCTGTCTAAACCGTTAACGATAGAACAATGTCATGTAGTAAAGAATTGTGTAGAATAAGACCTAAAACAAAAAACTCCGCGGTAGCATATATATATATATATATATATATATATATATATATACCTATAACAGAGAAATACTAATAAGCGTTTTTACAATTTAATTTCTCAATAAATAAATAAGTAAAAAAAACCTAAAAATAATTCTGTAGTCCACGCGAGCGGGGACGCGGACACAGCTAGTAGACTATATTTGTAATCCCACATAACAGTGCATATAGTACGTTCATTGTTACTTCCAATTTTTCAGGAGCACTGCTGAAGTTCTATTTTCAGGATATTCCTCCGCTTCAATCAAACTAAGATCAACCAAGTCTAGAACATTACACCAAAGTGACAACGAGCCGCATTTGAACGCACACTGTTTAATAATAATTTGTGTGAGAACTGCTTCTTACTAGACATTACCAGTAAATTTTTTTCCATCTCTTTTTATTAATGCCACTTATAAATAAAACTTACATATGAAAGTTCAATTTAACAAAAACAAAAGTAATTTTAACGTTAACAGAACTATAAAACAATTGTAATGCCAGATGTATTCAGGAAACCACCAACCGTGTCATACATGGATGGGAGGACTTTTCGAAGGTTTAATTCAAAAAGTGTGGAAATACTGTGAATTTTATAGACGGGAGGTAACAGCGATGCATTGCGTTGGCCAGCAACTACCATAAAAAGTTCAGAAAATCTGCAATAGCTTCGCTTATTCCAGCTATACTTTAATCTAGCATGCGCTATTTCTGTCATGCATAGGCATAATCTGTGGTTCCATCAGCTGACTAAGATTGTGCCTAAATTTGCAGAGAGAGAGAGAGAGAGAGTTCACCAATGTTGCTTTCTGACTCTCTCAAAAACAGCGCAAGACTTTTTTTAGATAAAGATAATGACTTTCAAGTTGATTCAGAGCTCTTTCAAAAGAATGCATTGTAAATAAATGACGTTTTAAGAGAACATAAAAGATGGTGCTTCTAGCATCAGTACTTGGCAAGTGTGACAGCGATGGGACCAACTCGAGTGCCTATAGTTCGAGCACAATTTCTGCAAACCATGCGACTATCAAGTGATTCGAATCAGAGTGCCAGTAAGAATGCTTCTTCCAAGAGAATAATCTACAAGAATGCTCCTACAGCCTACACAATACTAAAATTAAGTGATTTGGATCAGTAAACTACTGTTTCAGAAAATTATTAAGGTGCTGCCAACTATGGAATGTGTTGGAATGTGCTAAGAATGACTATTGAAGAATCGCATATGGGCATTGGTGTACAAAGCAAATTCCACTTGCGCAGTGATCAATTCCCAAGCAGGCCACCAACACTAGGCTGGTATTTCGCGACTCGAAATACAAAACCTACACGACTTGTCCTGAGGTTAACACTTCCCACAATGGTCAAGCGAAAACAACTATGATAATTTAGTAAACACTATCCGGCTAAGTTTTAAATGAAACAAGCACAGAATCAAATCGTGCAGAAAATGTTTTTACGGCCCCACACCATTTAAAGACCAATCGTTTAAATACACCTCATCGATTGAGTGAGTGACTACTCGCATTTCATAAGTTGACAATGGGGACTTGTGCAAGGACCTAGTACCAGTAAACCTCATTTTAGTTCTGCCTCTAACAATTTTTCAACGCCGCGGGCATCAGGCGCAATGCCATGGGCACCAGTAGAAGTCATAGTTAAACGACTCAAATTCTATCGCCTTTTGAATGTCGGATCCAAGACATGGTCTTCGAGGAAAGAAAATATTAGAGAAGGACTTCTGAGGGAGCATCTCTTAATTCACCTCCCATCTCAAGTACATGCCGGAAACCGTCCCGAAGTGGCTGAAGAGGAGCGTCGCAGGAATGATGGCAACCTCCGGAGTTCTCTTAACGGGCGCGCGGCGAGACCAAAGGCCTGTGGGGGACATTAGGCGACGTGGGCAACGCAGTCGCCAAGGCCCGTCCACAGCGGCACTAAACTGTTACAAGGCTGTCGTGTTCGCGGACCGAGTTAAGGTCTACCTCTGCTTCGCCAACAGATCGGCTATCAACACTTGGGCCTATACACTGTGGCCGTCGGAACACGGTATTCAATTCGCATGCCGATATAAGTAGGCAGATGCCCTGGTGAGAGAAAATTTCGAACTTTGGCATGATTTGCAAATTAAATGAAATCACTTAAGTGGAGCCGTGAATGAACTCAGAATATGGCAATGAAGATTAGTTATCACAACCAAATCCGACGGTGTAAATAGTGCTCAAAATTAAGGTAAACCTAAAACTGTTCATAACTTGGAGCATCCATCCAAGATTCATTAATGCATAAGAAAAACACCTTGTCCCATGCTACTCGGGGGAGTTAGATGGAGGTAATTTATTTCTAGACAACCCTTTGAAACTCTTAGGACAACCGTTTTCTTTAACTCAGATATGCTCCTCCCAGAGCAACCCGCATATATTTACTTCATTGGTTCACTCCAGGATCCTATCTTGGAATTCACGAAAAACTCAAATGTTCTACTACATTCCTTTGTGCTATTTTGGGGGCTATTAACCTGCTTGACAATTCTAAGCTTAGTATAACTGACCATCGAAAAACACAACAGAGGGCCAAAACAGGACAAAGTGTACTAGGGCCTAGTTAAAATTTTCGGGCAGCTTAATGTTGCTACTCACAAAAACATCCGACTGCCGCCTTCCTTTACATTTTATGATCTGCACGCTATCATTTTTTAAGTCATCGACAGACTTTTCTTGATTTAAAAAACATTCCATTCAAGTTCCTAATGCGTGGGGCAAACGTTCATCAATATCTGTGGACAGGAAATTTATTGGTTGAAGAATACTTTAACACAATCTGCGATTTTGACGATTTTAGCTGTCACATTCTCATAGGGCACACAAAATAATACTATTATCTAAGATTTTTTCAGGGTTTTTTTTTTTTTTTCCATTTTGCCGAAAAGAAACCTTCGAAACGAGCATACTGAATTATGCCTATTTACTTTATCCTGTAAAGCGAAAAGAAATTGACTGTCAAAATTAAGACAACCAAACATTCCAAATAACTAATACGATAGGGCTAAGTGGTGTCTCGTCATGAACAGGACGTGAACTATGGTTAGCTCTCATTCCGGTACACACTGGCAAAACGGAAAGAAAATAAAATAGTTCATTAGCAGTTTGTGAAAGTCGTTTGTAATCAATGTTGTGCCCAACTGAAAGTCATAAAATTTTACTGCGCATTGTTTGTGTCAGGAAATATTATGTTTTATGGCTACCATTTTCTTTTTTGTTTCCTGTATCCGAACACTTTCATATTCAGATGCAGCGGGTAAAAGATGGATGCTGCAGATGCTGTACCTCATCTGCGGACGCTATAAAAGTCTAGCGTGTGGAAGTAATAAAAATACCCATAACTTCTATACGCGGATGTATCAATGACTCAGGTTGTCCCGTGCATTCCGTTCCCATCGGCAGTAAATCCCTCTCGGGTAATAAAAACAAAACAGACTTTAGAAAACGAAGCAGACGCAACTGCCTTGTCGAAACTGCGAAAGCGCGCGCGATGCCCGCCCGCAACTGACGAGGTAAGCGAACATAGGAGTTGCAACACGTTCCAGAGCAGTGGCCGTTCGCACTTTTTTTCCACTTCTCTTGAACCTGAGATTCAAGTCCAACAGGTTCATTCAGGCTGGCACACTGCCTTTGCATCAGTACAATGATATAGTTTGTGCTGATATACTGGGTTGAGTTACTAGCTCTCCTGCTGGTAATCCTTTATCTCTACGTTAAATATTCTACGATTCCTACATTTACTTTACAACACACACCTGCACTTACCGACCATCTCAATTTTTATATATAATTACGTTTGATGGGGCCACGGTAGGAACGTGGGTAGCACATGTCCACAAAGCGATCTAATATAGATTACCGGCGAGGGTCAAGCCCGATTTTTACACAAGAGAAACGTGGCGGATTTTACCTTTGAACGGCGGGTTTTCTTAGAGTGCTTCCATTTCCCTCTCATTCGCATCCACTCACTCGTCAGTCTCATCCCACTCCACTCCAATGGCTGTGTACTCATAGATAAGGACATCAATTTCGCGAAAAGACTTTATCACAAGCTTGTCGTCAGCATTTTACGTTCACGAATCCAACTTTTCTCTTGTGTTAATGGCCAGGTATGTTTGAAACAAGTTTTTATTTTCCTTACTTGACTGTTAATATGAGTTAGATTACCGATACCAAAACAAAAATAATCCAAACACGAAATTGGTTATCAGGTGTGTACGATGGAACATAGGTGTTAGAAACACATTTAGATTTCTGTAAAATCGCCGCCCATCTTGCAAAATGACAACACAAAATTGCAGTGATATATTTTCGTGAAAATCTTACAACAGGGTGAAAAAGGAGGGGATGAATGAGGGTAACTTGAGTCTCCTTCGCTCGGAGGGGCCGCGGTGGCTAAGAGGTTAGACTGCTCGCCTCCAACCAAGGCGAACCAGGCTCAATCCCCAGCCAGGTTACTACCGAATTTTTGCAAGAGGGAATCGTACCGGACGATGCCGCTGGTCGGCGGGTTTTCTCGGGGATCTCCCGTTTCCCTGCCCTTGCATTCCGGCGCTGCTTTAATTTAACCTCATTTCATCCTCGTCGGCCCCCAAGACCTCTTTGTTAAGGCTGTTGCCTGATTGAGAATTTAATATAGGGAAATACATGTTAATGAAATTTTGTTTTTGAAGCCAATTTTGAAGATATTATTTGAAACAAAAACTCAAATGTTAGAAATGATACACTCAAGCTTTATATAGAGGTAAATATAACTATTTATTTTCAGTATTTTTATTTAATTATTAATTTTCCTGATATTTCCAGGAAACGGACTATAAATTAATGTTACAAAAGGCTTCGATAGAACAAGAGCACGTATTTTTCTGCTCAAAAAGTCCCTGGTGGTACATTATCTTTAACAGGAACGCAAAAAAAAAAACTATTATTATTAACATATATTTCCTTATATACGAAATTCTCAACCAGTCAACAGTTATAAGAGCGGCCCAAATCACTTGACTCCTTCGCTCACGCAGGAATGTCGACGGTAAATTCGAGGCAAAACGCTGAAGATGTGCTCGTACGTGGACTGGGTTATAAGACAAGCCCGTGCAATTTTGCGCGGTCCCGATTCAGAGATTTAGAATTCCGCTGCGGAGGCAAGTACCGCCAACTCCCTCTGACGGCGTCTGCAGAACCTGCTACGAAGCCACGCTACACCCACGACGAGAATTACAGCTTCCTTGTAATTTTTGAACCCCCACAGCAGTTATTCCATGAAACTTCGACAGTCTTTTTTTTTCGCAAGAACAATTTTACACATATTACTTTAACTTCTAAACAAGTTCGTCAGGTCGAGGATAAAATCTAACCGTGGCATCACTGTTTTCTGGGACAAAGACGGTGCGTATAAATATTTTTCAATTGCTTTCCTATATTAAACGAAAATTTTGTCAGCTTAAATCTCAAGTCTGAATGTGTTTTTAGCGGCGTAAGACATTTATGAGTATAATATGTTTACGGCAAGTTCTTAAAGCTTTAAGAAAATTTTCCTCATGTAGAGTCCATCCCGGCATAACAAGATATGTATTTGACGCATATATTTTGAGATACAACGCTTTGAGCAAGCAGTTATCACCTACGCTGGGTTGCTCTGAAATGGTGTTTCTAATGTGCGTGATGTCTTGGAAGCACTGAAATGCCCTCGTCTGAAGCGAGTGTTATTTTCATAGATCAGCACATTAGACGCACGTTTAATAGCTTCGTAAAAAAAAACCCCCCATAGTATTTCAAACACACTGTGACACAGTTTAAGCGGTTCTAAAATTCTGGACATGCATTCGTATGAACCTGGGTTCAATTGCCAGTCCGGCTATCCTGATTATGGTTTTCCGAAATCACTCTATACTAATGATGGTGTATGGTTTATATTATATATATATATATATATAGGATTATTCTAAAGTCATGGGACAAACATTGAGGGGTGGTAGAGCTCACTAAAACAAACAATTATTGTATAGGAATATATGGGCGGGAGTGACGCGTTGAGGGCGTGGTGGGCCAGTCCGATGGCCACCACGATCGCCAGATTTATCGAGTCTCGATTTTTTCCTATGGGGGCATTTGAAAGCCCTCATTTACGAGTTTCCAGTTGATTCCATTGAAGACCTCGTCGCTCGACTATCCTGTGCGGCTGCACGCGTGCGTGAAATACCCGGCGTATTTGAATCTGTTCGCCAATCACTCCACCGACGCTACCAAGCTTGCATTACTGTCGGTGGTAGCAATTTTGAGCAATTATAAATATTGCTGTAAGAAGGCATTTAGCGGCGACATTGTAAATAAATAATGTGTTGCATTTAATGTGTTATTTTTGTGTTTGTGCCTCAACGCGTCACCTCCGCCCATATATTCCCATACAGTAATTGTTTGTTTTAGTGAGCTCTACCGCTCCTCAATGTTTGTCCCATGATTTTAGAATAATCCTGTATATAGGCAATTGTCACTTCGTTCCCCACTCATGATTATTCAAGCCACTGGTGCCGGCTCTACGTGAATCCACAGTCTACGAGAGACGTTCACAAGCCATAACCATCACACTTAACGGTCCTGTCACCGAAAAACTAATTATTTTTGATTTCTACGAAATATGTGCTGTTCAACTTTTACACATTGCTTACAACTACAGTTTCCTAACATATAAATATATCACATCGCATATTTTTTTTGCATAATAACATATCAAAATCACAATTTTTTTGGAACTACAAGTACTAAAAACTGACTTGCCAAAATTAGATATATATTCGTACTGAATTGCTACACCACGAGTTAGAGAAACCTAGGATTCTTGTAAAATAAATTTTCCCAATTTTGCCAAGTATTTCTTAAAATGAATTAAAGTCCTTTTTTTCACCCTTGTTAAATTTCGTGTAAATGTTTTCATTTATTGTATTTGTACGTCCCAAAAACATTAAAATTGTGATTTTGACATGCCATGATGAAAAAAGTATAGGATGTAAATTCTCGCATAAAATTTTTTTCGAAGTAAAGCCTACAAGTTGAATTTATTTCGTACAAAAATATATATCTATATATATATATTTTTTTTTTTTTTTCTTATCTATGTAGTTAAGAAACTACTCTAGCACTTCCGTCAAAGAAGCGCCGGAGCTGAACACGAATGAAGTTCATAACATTTTTACAACATCATTTGATATAACTATTCAAAATATTTGGGAGAGGGGGGGGGGGAATTCTACTGTTTAGCAACTATCCGAAACATACGATGTTTTCCATTGTAGTCTGGGAACGACAGAAAAAATTCCCAAGACTACATTATTATGGCAATACGCGCAAGTACTCAGCGTGTAGTTTCGTAAAACAAAAACACTTTCCCTCCTGTCGTCAGCCTCCGGTACGCGGGTAGATTGACAAGATTACAACAGCAGAGACATTATTTATTTTCTGAAAGAATATTCGCTATCTTTGTTACTTAAATTGTCGCGATTGTTGCAGACGTAGATGAGGCCAGGCGTGGTTGAAGGTCACTTGCCGCGCAATAAACTCTTCCACTGTGTACTGTAGTTGGGAGCGCTGCCAGCGAAGGACGTAAACCACACATACCTAGCGGCGGGCGGGGTCCGGTGCGAGGACTCTAGTTAATGCCCCGGCCAAACACCATACACCGCTCAGGAATCCCATACCCACGGTAAACACGGAAACACGTCATCGGCTCGAAGCTACGACGTGGGAGAGACCCTCCTCAACTGCGCACAGCTCGCCCCCAGTATCTCCATCTGCACGTCTAAGGGCGCGTTTACAGATAGAAAATTATACGGTAAATTATGAATTATGACTTGCGCAGAATAACCAGAACTGTTAACTAGATGCGCTGGTTCACAAAAGAACTTGGCAGGTCATCTGTAGTGAGCGAAGATATTTGGGCGGCTTTTTACATTGAGGTCTTGGGAGCCGATGAGGGTGAGGCGAGGTGAGTATGGAACAGCGTAGGAATGAAAGAGCGGCGGAAACGGGAGATCCTTGAGGAAACCCGCCGACCAGCGGCATCGTCCGGCACGATTCCCACTTGCTAAAATACGGGAATCGAACCCGGTTCGCCTTGGTGAAAGGCGAGTTGTCTAACCACTACACCACCGCGTTCCCCAGATCGTCTACAGATCTCCAGTCGTATGATTTGTCATATTTTTTTATGCAGTGTCTGCCTACGAATATAATTTAAAACATGTTTCATGTCGGAAAGGTAGTTTCCATTTTTTTTTAATTCGGTTTCTAATACGCACTTTTTTAAAGTGAAAAATGGCTGAAAAATGTATTTCACAATCTTTTAGGTATGAAATTTCCGGAACAGGCTATTTAACATACCCCAGGTGCATGAAGCACACCTTCGTCTATTTTGACATGATAAAATCTTAGGGCCACCGCTGAGAATCTCAAGAGGCGAGTTGTCGATGTAGCCTAAAGACTGCACGCCAGTTCAGTGCCTTGCGCATAGAGGCTATGAGGCATGTGATGCGAGTACCTCTGTTGCCCTTAGTGCCCCCCCCCCCACGCTTTAGGCCTCTGACAACGCATCCAACCAGACGACGAACTTAAGGGGAGCCTTACAACGCAAATTGTATTCTTGGGTTTTTCTAGCTTGTTTGTATAAAAAAAAACTCCGAAAGTACTTCTTTACCCAACTGGCTATTGACCTTACACAGCAGTGCAGACATAACGCCTTAACTACTAAGTCGTATTTACATCACAACATTTATTTTGCCAAATTTTGGCAGAATTAAAATTGTGACTTAAGTATAAGTTCGTAGTTCAGTCGATATCTCTGTGCTGCTGTGCAAGGTCAATAGCCAGTTGGGCATATGAGTACTTTGGAAAGTACGTGGTGCCAGCAGAAAACTTATGTTTACATTGACGAGCTAGTATTATAAAAAAAAACTATTTTAAGAAGACATCTGTGTGATAATGCACATCCGTTGTTCTTTTTGCGAAATTCTCTCCCGTGTTGCACCCTAGGAGCTGGCTCAACACATACTTCTACCGCATGCCTGTGTATTTCGAGGAGATATGTTCAAACCGTTAACGCCGAATCGCACAGTAGTTTTCACGTGGGAGCACGTTGAGAGTTATCATGAAGCCCCGGCCACACCGTCAAATTTTGCGCCTTCAACTATATTTGACAGTAAAATTTGAAGACAAAATACGATCATCAAATACTTCCTTCCAACAAATGTTATCAAATAATCTTGAACGTGTTTGAAAATGTGTCGCTGTCAAATTCTTTTGTTGGAAGAATCTAATTTGAATTATTGTTTAACAAATATTTTCATAGCTATTACAGGAAAAAATGTAAGGAATGTTGTAATTTATTTTCATTTGTTTACCAAGTTCAAATTTTTTTTATCGGAGAAGATTCCTGCACAATGAAATTTAATGCCTCTGAGTTCGTAATATTATGTGCAATGTTCACTTGAAATAGCATTCACGCCCTAACAGCTTCTGCATAAATTAATTATCTTCATAACGTACTTCGTTTCCAGCAATTGTTCGTTATATTAATGCTTTTTTGACGTCAATTTATGTCGGGCACGATTCTGATAGGCTGAAACCGTCAAACATCAAATAAATTTTAAAACCGGTCCAATCTTCAAATGTTTGATAAAAACTAAAGCCATCCAACTTTTTTTAAGACAAATATGGCGGAGTTTATGACGTTTCGATGACGTCATAACTTTCCCTACTTTATTTGACCAAAGTTATTGGAAGCGATTTTATTTGACATTGTGACAGGCAGGGGCTTTAGACAACTCACTTCACGGACATGGGCCATCCCACTGTCTGAACGTAATGCAACACGGTTTGTGCGCTCGCGCGTGGAGAACGAATGCAAGCAGCTATTTCTGCGGGAACCTTATTTATTAATCTACCTTCGTTTGGGACTAAACCATTTTTATTTCCGTATGTACGCTACACGTGACATTATCATGAACGACCTTCAGTTAAGGTATGACCTGCGCTGTTTACTTGGGAAAAAAATTTCTATGACTGCGGTGTAGCGAATGGATAACTACTACGAGATCGAGGGGCGGGGGGAAAAGGTCCACAGGGCAAGTGCAAGGGTAGCCCAAATAAAGTTAACCAAGGGGAATGTATATAATCACCGGCAATTGTATGCAAACAACCGGCTATTTTTACGTCAGCCAACAACGGGGCAGTTTACGGAGGAGGCCACGCCTCCGAAGAGAGGCCGGCAGCTAATCACAAGGGCGGTTGAGGCGTAGTCTTAACCGGACCCGCGTGCCATTGGCTGACTTCTCAACCTCGTGGCTCGGTAACAGCGTAATAAGTACTTTCACCGTCTAATTTCGTATGCTGAACACAGTTCTAGACCCGGTCACCGCGAGTTATACCGAACGGTTAACGGGCGCAAAAATAGGCATAAGCCTTGGATAGTCTAATCGCGGCTTTAAAAAATTGGGGTCAGGACATCACGACCAAACGGGTACAGTGCGACACAGAACTGTATACACAGGTGGAAAAGCGCGCAGAGGTTGACCAAAAATTACTTGCAATTCAGTACTTCACGATTAAGTTACTGTTATTTCCATTAACATACTTTTCACTGCAAATGACCTTTTAGGTGTGTGCAATAAGTAAAATGCACGCGCAACATTTTTACTGATCAACTGAGGCATTAGTATAAAACAAATGTGGAAGAACACGGAAGGAACCACCCCAAAATACTTTCACAGTCTTTAAAATTAATAATTTTATACAGGTGCCGACTCACTAGCCAGTTATTTTAGACTCTACACGATTTAATTTTTAAGCTAGTTGAAAGAAAAATATTAAAAACATAGTCAATCGATAAACATTCTTCAACATGAGGCCTTCAAAGTAGACTTCGTAGCGTAGCACAATCAACCCAAGAAGCATCCAGTTCCAGACTATGCCTGTAAGTACTCTTATACTTGCGACCGAAGCCAATGGATTTCCAGGCATTATTCCCAAAAATACAGCCAAGGGTGTTATACACTTCTCTTTACTGACTGCACAATTTGGCAGAGAAAATTTGAAGTAGACAACAGTTATTATGATGGTGTGATTGGACACTGCCCATTGCCGACCATGAGACTAAATAAAAATTGCACACACACACACACACACACACACAGAAAACGCAGCAAGACAAAAAATGTTTCTTGGTTTTGTGTGTGTATGTTACAAGACGCCAGAGGGAGGATATTATCTCGTGAGAGATTGAGGTCTTAATAAAAATGAAAGAACTGAATTCGATTTTTAGTTTATTCACAACGGTATTCTATTAATCGCCCTGACCATCTCGAAGTTTCAACGCACCCCGAGTCACGCTGAGAGAAACGAAACCTACATATCTTAGCATCCTGGTAGGATTATCGCCCGCCTGTCAATCAAACATTGCTTTATGATTCGCCGCCCAATATCATATCACTACTCTGTCCTCCACACTCTTCACTCGCTCGGGCGATACAACGCCACGACATGTAACAATATTTTATTGCAGCCTCTCTGACGTTAACCTTTGAGAGATTGTTCATTAGCCACAGGGCAATGTTTATATTAAAAAGTGGTGTAAAGATAGAAATTGACTGAAAGGAAAAATTTAGCAAGGCCTCAAAAAATGTTCACTTTACCGTGAATAGCATACGGAATAGAGCAATTATTAAATTATCTACAGTTGTAGTTGCTGAAATAATTTGAAAATTGCTTACACGTTGTTTTATTGATAATAAAAAAGCACACAAGCCCAGCAAGAAGGCCTCCTAACTGCAGCAGCTAGCTGCCAACAGACCCACCTTCGCTGTAGGAATTCTACTATGCACTACGGAAAGCACTGCACTATTCGATATTTGATATTTGAGTGCGCAGTTGTAGAAAACTGCTGTGTTTTTAATGGAAACAAAAATTAACCTGTTTGGTTAGGTAATAACCACGACAGACAGTTCTTTGTACAACTATGTAAACTTAATTTTTTGGTGGTACTAACAACCCTACTAAATATATCTCTCAATATTTACAGTTTGGGAGGGTTCTTGGGTATCAACATTTGATCCCTACAAGATTTTTTAAATATTCAAATTACGGCAAAAATTTATATTTTTTTGTAAAGAATTAATTGAGTTTGATAATTTCAAATTCAGGTAATTGGGGTTACTTTATACCTGCTGGGGTAACTTTGAGCCACTTTAATTTATGTTGTGCCATATGGCAAAAGAAAAGTGAACGGTGGCTACGTATTTACGTATTTGAATATTAATCTGCCCAGGTAATAGTTGCTGTTCCTTCACCAAATCACGCTAAAACAATTGGAATGGTTCAAAAAGCAACCACAACAGGTACAAAAATAATCCCGGTTTACTATACAAAACTACCTCGAGAAACTCTCTAAGATTACTTTAAAATACACGTGTCGGGGAAAGTAGGACAGCTGGTCTGCATCAGCGACTTCTAGTTCTGACCTTGAAAGTGTATCTAGGGATGTACGTTCCCCACGTCGTCAAGACGCTGTCCCGTTGCACCGGCTCGGCGCAGCGCCGATTTCACCCGTGGCACATCCACTCAGGTCGCGACGCGCGTGTCTCTCTCTCTCTCTCGTTCTACTGGAAGAACTCGCTCGGCTAACTGCTGTTTCGTAACGGCCTGCGGACGGGGAAAAGTACGAGCGGCCGAGGGAGACTCGTCGTGGCTGGTGCTTCCAGAGAGCAAACCGTAAACTTATTACAACCCATCAAAGTGTATCAGCAACAAGGTTCTTGCAAGATCACGTCCTACCAACGTTGAATTTTATAGTTAAAGCTCCGAAAGCAATATTTACGCAACCTCACGGCACAAGCACAGTTTTCCATTGAATGAACTATTAAATGTACTCATTTGATACCAAATCCTAGTTTGCAGCTAGCGAATTAGCGCTAAAAAAAATATGTCCACAGGTGGCACGGATCAGACAAACTCTCACAAAAAATTGCCTGTCGGGGAGGCATGATACTCAGGAAACATCGGCAGGATGCAACGACAATTGCGTGCGCGCTCCCGTTCGTTACATTTTCATTCCCCTGATCGCTGCAGTCCTAACCCAGTTTCTTCTACAGGTTACGAACGAGGATGCCATCAATGTCATGGTTTCTTACGAGAACCAACTCAATTCGTGTCCAAGCACAACCGGGGCTTTGGAGGTTCGACGGCCTCTCGCACTGCGCTCTGGACCCGATACATATGGCACAGTATGTTTATATCATGACAAATCCTATCCTTAGTGCCAGGGATGTATATTTTACGCAAATAATAGTGATCCTTATAATGAAACTGATGATTATAATACAAATTATAATGATAAAATGGGTAATAATAATAATGGTGTTAAAGTGGATAGTAATAATGATGATAATGTTAAAGTGGATAATGATTATGATTGAGGCATAATGTATCACCCAACAGTGGAGACTATATAATTATTACCGTTACAGGTATAAATTATGATGATAATCCGCAATTATGGACATCAGAAACCATAGGTGGCCTTTCTCGGCACGCCTTGCGGATACCTCCTCCCTCCAAGTTGCAGTCGTTCCACCTCGTTTCATCACACCGAGGATATGGCAGCCCCCTTTACAAATCTAACATCGCCTCTGAAGCATTGCGCGTAAACTGCACTGCAAAGTGACTCAGTAAATAATCTTCCGAACCATGTGGTGCACGTGTAGTGAATATCCGCACTCAACAGAGAATAACGTTTGGCCTTGACGGACTGCAACAAGACTAGAACCGCGCAAACAAACAAACCTCTACTACATATAATCGCAATCTGTTTCTACGCGAAAAGAAATCACACTTCAGACTAGCCCGGGAATACAATTTTCGAGGATCCTTGCATATTTCTAGAAATTTCAAGGCGTTCAAAACTGCCTAAAACGGCATTTTCAGACTGATTTATGCCATGGCCTACGTGAATATCAACGACTTCGTAGATCAAAAACATGTCAATATGAAATTATTAGTCTCGTCGGAAAATAATTCAAAAATAACTTTTCGCGCGAAAATATAAAAAAGTAATTGACGGTACAAACTATATAACATTAGAAACTGAGAAGTTAATGTTTAAAGCTTTATTAAAACTGCTGATTTTACCGCGGAATTTTCCATATGAAATTATAAGGCAACCTTTATTACATCCTGCAGTTACATCACAGCACGGCTAGAAGTCTGCAGAACAGTTCAGCGCTTGCACGTAGACGCGATGGAGCTTGACAGATGCGCGAGCTAATGTGGGTCTTAGAGCTTTCATGCATTCAATACATGCGTAAACAAATGCCGAAAGAGGAATTTCCTTACATCGATTGTTATGTACGCTCAACAACGTACCCGTTCGGGCAGGACTCACAGCAGAGCAATTGTGGCGCAGCTGCTGCGGGTCGCGCCAAGGATTCCCGGGCCAGCTCGTCGTGGATGAAAGGCAGGCTCCAGGTCACAAGTCTAATTACAAGCGGACATTACGTGCTCGGGCCGGATAATTAGTCTCGAATCCCCGTGCCCCCTCCCTCGCGATTCTGGCGGATAACCCAAGCTGGAAGACATTTCACGTTCGTCACACCAGAGGTCCTGTAGCGGGACACTTCAGCCACTCCGTTCGAGACTACGTGTCTCAGATTCCTACAGACTAAACTTTTCAAGAAGAAAATTTTCGCAAATTCCACTATTTCGGCTTATGCGGCATAAAATTATAAAAATTATAACAGTCACGTTTGTATCTTTTTATCAATACCAAACATTATGTAATAAAAAAGAATAAAAAACGTAGCTATAATGTGAAAAAAATCATCAGTTAACACCACGAAACCAAAATTAACAAAGAGAAACGAAAAATTCGCTGGTGGGGGGGGGGGCGACATTTTACGGCAGATATTCTTGATAAAATATAGGGGGGG
>NQII01002211.1:31624-42685 GCA_002778355.1 Clitarchus hookeri
AGAGAGAGAGAGAGAGAGGGAGAGAGAGAGGGAGAGGGAGAGAGGGAGAGAGAGAGAGAGAGGGAGAGAGAGAAATCTGATGATTTGTCAAGGATCATGGGATATGATAAGTTAACAAAGTCAATGGAGTAAACTACAGATGCCTCTTATGTTTTTTCCTCTCCCTTGCGGGAATTGAGCAGGAAAGCCATAAGAATTATTTTTGGAACTATTTTTAATATATCTTTTTATTTTTCGTTATATTTAATAGATTAAAAGTAAACATCGGCGGGTGTAAATAATAGTTTATATTTCCTGGAAGAAAAAAAATCTTATTCCCAGATTCTTTATTTACCGAGATACGCGTAAGCACTGGTTTTACATTAAATACTTTACTCGGGAATGCTCTAAACCAGAAAGATTCCAGGGTACACACACATTATCGCTACGTGACGTCCTTGTTTACCGCCAGTTTCGTGCCCCTGTCCGCGTTTCAAGATTCCATAAATGGCGGTTACCCAAATTATCTAGCAGGTCCTCGTCCACACCTTTCAGGGGAACTTCGCATAAGGCGTCAGCAGTCGACCTTCTGAAGCGGCAGGTGTCTAATAACCACGCATGTGGATGTGAAGGCAAGAGAGTGCCCGTTGCGGATTGTGAAAACCAGAAAAGGCAGGAAGGGAACCTAGAAGAACTGCGAAGACGTCACATTACATTTATGTTCGCACAGGCGATATGCGGGACCGGCCGAACGTAAGAACTTCAAACGATTTTAGGCGCGTGTCTGCAATCTTTCACGGTATCGCTTTAGAACAAAAACCACTGTACCCTTTGAAAAGATTAACCATGTTACAAGAGAGCACGTTCGAGTACATTAATAAAAGTGTGCTCTGCCGAGTATATGCATCTTAGTTCACGCAAAATTTTAAAGTACTAAGAATTTTTACAAAAATAAAAGACTTAGTAGAATTGTGGTTCTCAGAAAGAGGTACAAAGCAGTAGTCGGGATTCAACCCGTGACATCATGCTCAAGTCGTCGTAGCAGTTGTCTCCACAATAAAGTTCCACAATACATTTTCTCAACTAGGCCAGTGGCATTGTCGACAACGTCGAAGTGGCATGTGTTTTGGCCCTTATGGTTTGTAGGAAAAGTGTCTATGTAAATGTCAATACTAAATATATTTTTAACCATCGCAGGTCTTTGAATTCCACTCCCCAACCACAGCCACGCAAACCTCTAACCAGAACCTTTTCTTTTGCTTGATGTCTGGATATTCTTTTAAGTAGTTGTAGAAAGCAGGCATTTTCAACCTCGCTTATTAATTTGCCCATACTTCCGTTACTTATTAAGAAATTTAAACACGCTTTAATCAGAAGGAAAAAAAAACAGCATTAGGTTAGTACGACGGAAGTACGCGCAATACATATTCCACAACTCTGTACCTCAGAGGTAAGGTGTCTCAACTACTTTGTAAGTAAATAGAGTTGAGACACTTTACCTCTGAGGTACGAAACTGTACCGACATCAAGTGAGCAATTGTTGCAGCCTACCACAACCCTTTCCAAAAAGTAGAATGAAGTTTTTGTCGTAAGTCGTCAGTGGAGGTAGGTACCCCTACAGCGAGGTCATTAGAGACGGGGCAAATTGTTCAGAGAAGCAGGGACGAGGAAATAGTAAGGAACCGTTCCAGTATTCTCCCGGAATGATTTCTGTAGACCATGGAAAATCTAAATAAGGATGGCCGGACCGAGAATCTAACCAGGGTCAAGTCAAAAGTACACGCACGTACATTTGAAACCGCTGAGCACACCATAACGACAGTTGGTCGCGTCTGTGGTCACACAGCCAAAGGGTTAAAAATTCAAGCGCCAGAGTAACAGCCGACCCGCCAAGATGGCGTCCTCGCTGTGGGACAATCCGCTTCTTCGCGTCCTGGTGAAGCGCGCTCCGACGATTTGAGGCCACCGCGTGAAGTAGGCTTCGTCTCGAGCGCAATCTGACACCCGAAACCAAACACCAGATTGCTTCCCCCCCCCCAACCCACCGGAGGGGTTCACAACAATTTTCACCGGACTGCAGTGTTGCCAACTCAGTAGATTTTCCACCAGATTTGATGGATTTTCATTCCTATCTAATGCGCAAAACCTACCTAGCCGTCAGTGGATAATACGGTGGATTTTTAAAAAGTACCCGTGCAATGAGACGGACAGTATTCTGGTAGGAATAAAAATATCACTAACTTTTCGTGTCCAAACGTTATATTAACATGTGTATGTAGTGAAGTTTTAAATATTTCTAGCATACTTCAGTAATTTCTCTTCATGCTGGCATCGAATCGTTATGCCTATTGTTTGCATTGTCTTTACTGTTTTTCGCAATAGCTTACTGTACATTTATGTAAAATTAACTATGTTAAAAGAAATTAGTAAGAATATTTTAAGAAAAGTAGATTTTCAAAATAAAATTGATTCTGGTGGATTTTTACTTGTGGCATTGTGGGATTCTATGTCCCAGTGTTGGCAACATTGCACTCGAGCCGCAGAAATCTCCGTAGACGAAGAGGTAGAGACCGATTTTCGTTTTCTGCACATATACCCACTGGCTCAAGAAATACCGCAACAAATTAAAAAAAACTCAACATCATTGTTTGACATCTGATTTTACAACGTACCCACGCTCTAACAGAAAAAAAAAAAAATCTCACTTAGTGCGCCCAATTACAATCGCTTTGCTTGACAACTTAAGTCAAATATAGCGTGGTAGCATATCAAAATATTTATCTTTGTAAACAGTGTGCTAGATAACTTGTCTTGGCAGTTCTGTACGAAGAGAAACAGATGAATGATGGAGCACAGACGTGTGTTATACTGTGCAGCTTGCATGCGCCCTCTACGCCATATATTCACTACATAATTCTCTGCGAGGCACTGCTACGCGGACGTCTTAAGTCAATGGCCCGTTTCACTTCCGGACTGTAATGAAACCATTTTCCTAACGTAGTTTCACTCTGAAGGGGATGCTTACGATTATTTTTACCTAATGACCAAGAGGGAAGTTCAAAAATCACGAACTGCGCAATGTAAATTTTTCACTCTAAAATTGCCAAGAAATTTGAAATTATGTGAACGGGCTACGAATTTCGGCACAAATACAGGATTTATACTTAATTTCTCGACTGATGCCTATTACTAATTGCTAATGCACGACTAATAACGACATGCGTGTTCAACCTCTTCCACGGAAATTACGTTAAGGTTATTTGTGTCTCCTTCCTAAATAAAAACAATTGCAGCCTTTGAGTGCCGCGTCTGTTAAACATAACTTGTTAATCAAATTAACACACAGTGGCAAAGAACTTTGCTATAGGATGTTCACGGTTAGCTGAGCTCTTTCGAAATCAACCTTTGAAAAATGTAACAGCCCCTACCTGCTACATCTTGACTGACACTGAGAGGCATGCGTCCTGCAACGTTGGTAACGGAGGGAAAGTAGTTCCACGTTTTAACGTTTTAACGTTTAATTAAAATTGTTAGGTAAACAGTTGTGAAAACTGAAATGCTTTAACTGACTGTGATTTTTAATGCATATAACATTTGTGCAATATTTACTTTTATAACAATTTTAAAGTTTCACTTGGCCAACGTATGAATAAAGTTATCAGGCACACTGCAATCTTAATTGTACATGTGGTGGAAGAATACACAATGTGCACAAAAGTAGATCTTCAGCAGGGCTTTCGAAGGTGCTCAGTTTACCGCGAACAGCTTTTAGAAACTTCCATCGAAGTTCAGCGTCTTGAAAGCAGAAAAAATACTATTTTAGATTCGCAAGTCTGCAAGCGCCTTAACGCTGTGTTTATTACGTGTGCGCATACTAACAGGGGAGGGGGGAGGGGAGATACTCTTACAAGGGATCTCAGCAGAGCCCCTCTGCCCATAATTTTTTTATACTTACTTCGAACTAGAAAAAAAATTATTCCCAATCTCCTCAACCAACGCACCTCTGGATCGACACGCACAAAACACACCTGCAGCTACGATTTCCTTTGTTCCCTCTGAGAGTCTTGATTGGCGAAAACACTAATGGCCGACCGCCTGGGGCCGATTGCTTTCTTCTTTCACCTGTTATAAACTTTCTCCCGCCGATTACAAAGTCGTCGGAGGAGGGGGAGGGGGTGCTGGGCGGCGGCGTTTCCAGCCTACGAAACATTACGACAGCAAGAAAAGGCCGATCGAGTCGCGCTTTCGCGTTACACAACGAGCGCATAGGTTTGAGATGAGGAATTATTTCAAATCCCCGCCATCGACAGGTGGTGTTGAAGCGTGATGCCCCGTTAACCTACCGCGTTCTGTTCCTTGCAGAGTTGCCAACCTTCGCCTTCATGTAACTTTTAGCATAACGGGTGTAGCCGAATGTAAAAACGTAGCCAAAATGAGGTTTCAGCTAGTGATAGTTTTTTCCTTACTTACCATCTTGCGTACTCTTACATTACATTTATTTTCACTTTTTCCCCAAAACAGGCACTACAGACATATGGACATTCAACTTGAAATAAGTATTACGATTGTTTACTTCTCAGGAGGAAGGTTCTCACAGTATGTTCACAACCTTTTAAACAACGATTGAATTTATTCTTTGAAGTGTCCAATCAACAATGCGTAACAAAGTCATATTTATAAACGAGGGCTAAATAAATATTTATGTTAAAACTATGGATTATTAAATTATGAATAGTTTGCAGACTGATCAGATTTGGAGAATAGCTTTATTTTATTTGCATCAGAATTTCGAAACGCGCGTAGCAGTTTTGCTAATATTTAGGTTGGCAATATTGATTCATTGTCCACAAGTCAATCCCGATATGCGCCATAATGACAACCTGCGCATTACTTGAAACTGTCGGAAAAGCCAAGTTTTTTTTCTTTTTAGATTTTGAGGACATTTTATGATTTCGTGGCACATAAATAACAACATGAGAAAAATAATATATCATTTGAAGAATAAATATTTTTTATACTTAAATAAGCATCTTATCTTACAATCTAAATTCGCACAAATTTAAAAAATTTATTTTACACGAAGTTTGATTTCAGATGAAATGTTATAAGTCACTGGCGTGCGATATTATTAGCAATTTAATTGAAATCTTACGCTTTGTTCACCTACGGTAGAAGATTCAACTATTATTTTGAATTTAAACGTTTTCTAAAGAGTTGGAATTGAAATACAAGCGAACGATATTAGAAATTTCCAACAAAATATTCAAGACATTCAGAAGAGGCTAATTATTTTGAGGTGAAGCCTGAAGTATTAACTTCGTTCAATTTTGTAATTTGTAAGAAAAATATTTTTAATTTATATATTCTTTTTACTTGTTTCTGAAGAGTAATTTTCTGCCCCCGGCACACTTTTTCCAGATGTGTCGCAAAGACCATCATATTCCCAGTTCTTTGTGCTCTTGCTTGATAAAGTATGTTCATGGTAAAGTGAGCACTTTTGAAATCAACATTTGAAAAATGTTACTGCTCTTACCTGCGTACACTTTAACAGCCACTCAAAGTGTCATGCACCCAGTAAAGTTGGTAACGACGGAGGGGAAAGTAGTTCAATGTCTTGACGTTGAATTAAAATTGCTCGTAAACATTTATTAATACCACAATGATTTATTTTTCTTTGTTTTTTTTTTTATATACATGTAGAAGTTAGTAACTTCGTAAAATTATTTACTTTCCTAATCATTTCACAGTTTCCCTCGACCTGGCGTATGAATAAAGTGATCGGGCCCATGGTAATGTTAATTTTATATGTGGCGGAAGGATACACAAAGTGTTTACAATTAGATCTTATGCCAGGCTTTCAAGAGTGCTCAGTTTATCGCGAACAACCAATAGCAACACGTGTATACTTTGTTGTTACCGCACCCGGTGCTGCAACACAAATTACTGTCAAAAACCTGAAAACACGCACGCGCGAGCTACCTTGAATATTTGTTAGCCAAGGTATTACTATACAGTTACGATACATTTTGCACACTGTACGAGTCCATATTTTCGTCCCGTTACTAACTAGCTCCCTTTTTCCTAGGCCCAACCTTTTTGCCCGAGGGATGTATAAAAGCCTGGTCATGTTTCCGGGAAGAATGTTTTTAATACTTCCTACACTTACAATAATTGTTACGAAATATCTTTCGTTATTTCTTTAATTTATCACTAAAATGGAAATTGAAATATTTTGTACGTCATTTATTTCACCATCTTAATATTGTACGCTTATGACGTTCTCTCTTAAACTTGCAGGTACAAGCAAAAAAGTAGCTATAAAAAAAACATTTGCTCGCAAATATTTAGTTGCCTTCGCTTAGTTTCTTCTGAGTCTATAATATTTAAGATAAGTTATACATTTAGTTATTGAAATAACACTGAGAAGCACATCAGATCAAACAATTTTGTAATGCCGATCACGCACAAACAAAAAGACAAAAGTAGCAATTTTATTTACAATGGGTAGGCCAGCTATTTTAGGAACTTTGGTATTAAATTTCCAGCTATTGTAAGCTGCAGTCAAACAGTAGACTATGTTAAGTAACCTCAACGCTTCATCATCCTACAGTACTTAGTTATGCTTTATGGATAATCACAACACGCGACATTTAAAATTTGTCTGCTACGGACGCTAGGGGCTAGTCACTAACCGCTTCACCTAAAAAGAAATTCTCTATTTTTTAAGGAGCTATGGTTGTAAGCCGAGTAGTCTGTTCACTGGGCATTGCAAAACGAGTCCGACCTTTTGCAAAGTCGCACAACACGGTCACATTGCCACACCTCGCAATAAAGCAGCAGAACACCACTTTACGATCTTAATTTACGACTGGTGTGTCCCCGTTCGTCAACCCAGTGCCTTTCCTATTTTCCTGCCGTCGGAAAACCCTGAAAAGAACGACGAAGGAGAGTCTTCTTGGAAATGTTATGTACAAAGGCTCACTGCGATTGTAACGAATTCTGTCACGAAGAAATTAAATATTTGTAAAACTTTAAGTTATTGATAACCATGACGACACTCATTACGACTGAAACTTGACTGAAAGGATTTGTGAACACGGGTGCGCTGAAGGGAGACATTTGCGTGCGAATCAAATACCCCCTCGCCTCTATGCCCGAAGCACTAAGATTGTCTTCCCGTCATGAGGAGTTAAGAGATTTTGGTTGTAATGACGCAGTATTATTAATTATCGGGATACGTGGTTCATTCACAAAGTTATAACAGTGGTATGATGTTTATCGGGTGTACGTTTGCCGTTTCAGAAGTCTTAGTTTCTATTAGCGTCAGTATTTGTCGATAGAAGCTTTTCCGACTGCGTCGACAGTTTTTGTACTGGAAGCTTTGATATTATCTTTTACCGACGACGCAATTCGGATGGCGACGCAGTTCGGACGGCGTGGGAAGTCTTTGCTTGGCCCACGCCATGCCCTTATTTGGTAAAGGTTTTCGGACCCTGGGAGGAGGAGGGGTGGTAGGCACGAGCGACTTAAGTGCCTACCACAGCATGGCACACAGTAGACAACCAGCGCTCTAAGGGTACGTGTCGGGAGTGGCAAGTATCCCCCACACAGGCCACCTTTATACTACTACATTATTTCCGCCGGTGTGGGAGGTCGCTAGTTCCTCTTGAGATGCCAGTTTTCAAGACGTGATTAAATAAATAAATAAACCACTGCACGCTGCTATTTCGTTCTGTTCATCTGTGAAACCTGTTCGTACTCTGCATACCTGAAAATTGTATGTGAACTGCTTCATTTGAATGATAAATAAAAGTACAGAGTAAATAAAGCGAAACTTGACTATTTGTTTGGCGCCTTTAAAAGTTTCATGTTTCTACCAACTGAGCTAACCGAGCTGTAACTTCCAGTTGTTAACCCATGTTATATAGTCTTAAGCGCCGGTGAGGGTGAAATGAGATAAGACAGTGACTGTTCGTACAAATAATCAGTACATTAAATTTGTCGATTCAAGTGACATTATGGCTGTGTCCGAACCTAGGAATGCACTTGTGTATGTAATAACAATTAATTTAAATTATAATTCAATAGGCATAGTTAGCATAATGTTCGCATCACATTTGTTTAACACGTAAGCACACTTCTAAATGAAAGCAAATTAGTTCCATCGATACTAAATACTTGCAATGATAAATCTATTATGTATAATCAATAAGCATAAATATAGCACATCTACATCATGCATGTTCTACATGCAAGTACGGTGTCAAATAAATAAGAACATTTAAATGGGCTGGTAAACACACTTTTACGATTTTATAAACCCTGTTCCTATAAAACGAATATGGTCGCCGGCCGCCGGCCGTTGTAGTTGAGTTGAGTTGAGAGATTTGGGCGGCTCTTAACATCGAGGTCTTGAGAGTCGATAAAGGTGAAATGAGGTGAGAATGGAGCAGCGTCGGATCGCAAGGGCGGGGTAAACGGGAGATCCCCGAGAAAATCCGGCACAATTCCCACATGCGAAAATCCGAAGTGACCCGGCCGGGGATTGAACCTCGTTCGCCTAGGTCGAGATACAGTTCTTTCATATTTTCTCCGCAGTGAACTGGAAATGGCACATTTTCTTCCAGTTCAAGGCAATTCGTGGACTTTGAATTAGAACTTTATTCGCCGGACTGAAAATACCGGACTGAGTGAAATGGGGCAGTAAAGAATAAGAGTTCGAGAAATAGTAAAATATTATTTCCATTCTACTGGAATTAAATATAGAATTGAACAAAAGAATATCAGTTCGGGTCGGACTTGAATTTGAACCGGAATGTTATTTTGTCACACCACGGTGAAGACTGAGTAGCAACAAGTGTTAAGCAAATATTTATAAATACTTAAGTTATGCCTTTTGCATTTTGTAAATATTAGCGAATTTGCAATATATTAACTTTTTAAACAATTTCACAGTTTAATTTGACGGACGCATGAAGAAAGTGATCGGGCCCACGGCTATGTTAATCTTGCATATGGTGGAAGAGTACACAATGTGAAAACAAGTACATATTAAGCATTTCGTTTAAGGCGGTAGGCCGCCGCACGGTGTGCAAAGCTCCAGCAGAAAACGTCCTATTAAAAAACCGTCGTGCGTGTGCGAGGTCTGCTTACGAATAGCATTTAAAAAAACGTTACGCGTCTGTATAAGTTTTTAAGTTCCTCCATTTCCCTCTAAAGCGTGTTTTGTGATAGTTGAAATGGCTCGGACGGGTTGTTTTCACGGTCATTTTTAGGTATTAACATTCCGGTACAAAACATTAGAAAAGGGTACAGGGACGTGCATCACACCTTTATTTTTCTTTTTACGTCGTAAAACGGTAGGGTCTCCGCTGATGAAGTTTCGGAGGCGCGTTATCGTCGGCAAGACTGCACGCCAGTTCAAGTGCTTTGCGCTCCCACGCTTCTAGTCCTCAGAAGTGCACAATCCCTTCAACCAGGCGGGCCCACCTTTACGTGAACAGCGCATAACGCCGGTCTCCAGACACGCTATGTGCGAGGCACGTGACGCGCGTTCCTGGGACGTCCTTGGAGCCTCCTGGCCTCCGACACGCAACGTACGAGCTGGTTAGGCGGCGGTCTTTAATTCAGGGGGGGACGTCTAGCGGTGCGTGGAGCCCCGTGCGCGCCGCCAGGCGAGTATGGAGTGAACAGGAGGGGGGAAGGGCAAGCCAGCAGTGTGTCAGGTGTTTTAGGGGCGGCCCACAGCCCCGGGTTGTGGCACGCATAGCGGTACTCGCTCGCTCCAGCCTCACTCCGCTGCTGGAGGCTCCAGCAACACAGCTACAGACTCCAGCAGCGCACAGCCACGTCGCCACTCCTCGCGCCCAATACTCTCTCCAAGGTTATATAGTTATAAATAGTCTATTCGTAGTATCTTTCACACTTTTATTAATCAAACCTTTTAAAAATCACCCAATGTATGGCGTTCTTTATTGTTTCCTAAATATGTCTCATCACAAGTGTTTCATACTTCTGCCAACATAAATATACCGGATTTTTTTTATCGAATTTTAACATATAATTTATACATAAAATATTAGTATATTTAGTTAATAATTCATATGAACACAAACCTGAAGAAAATAGGTGTGTTGGCAATGCTCATAAAGAAATAGTTATTATGCCAAAATGTCACTACACTGATAGCGCACGAGCGCTGTCCCTTTGGTGGAATTTTCTAGACTCTTAAAGCTTTCTTTGCACGAGGCGAAGGAATGTCCTTTAAGTAGAACTCAAGTAGGGCTTCAGAAAAGTCGGAAGACACCGTGAATGCGCTATATAGTCTGCCTGAGTGTTGTGTGGTGTAGTGTTGCAAGATAACCTATTATCTTATACCTAAAGCGAAATGGTGGGGTGTCTACCCATTGTGATCGTTTTGGTAAGGTGGAGTGGAAAAATTCAAGGCACAGTTTCTTTTTAAAAACTGTACTATATTATTTGATTTCTTTTATTACATTAGCGTCTAGTTGTTTAATTTGTAAAACCAGGCTGCCTTCCTTTTAAACCCCCTTCTTAGGAACCAGCTTAATGGTCTATTATATTATTTAGCATGTAATCATATTTGTATTAAGTTGTTTAATTCCTTGGGTATTGTTTGCATTTACAATTAATGTATCACATGTCAATTTGTCAACACCAGATTGCTTAATTTTTTATATATTTTTTAGGAAATAATAGTTTATGTTCTGCTTTATTAAATATGTAATTTTTTTATGTACCAAGTTGTTTCATATTTGAGTATTGCCTTATATTTCCAAATTATTTTAGTGAAGTGAGTGAAGATATTTGGGCGGCTGTTAACGCCGAGGTCTTAAGAGCCAATAAGGGTGAAGCGAGTCGAGTATGGAGGAGCGCCGGAACGCGAGGGCGGGGGAAACTGGAGATCCCGAGAAAACCCGCTGACAAACGGCATCGAACCCGGTTCTTCTTAGGGGGAGGCGAGTAGTCTAACCACTGCACCACCGCGGCCTCGTTTCTAGTGAAGGTAGCTACACTACAAATTGTAAACCGGTCGTAGTGCTGAATATTGTGCGTGTATAA
>NQII01002211.1:42885-54094 GCA_002778355.1 Clitarchus hookeri
ACCGCCGGGGCACCCAGCCCCTCGCCAAGACCCCCCTGGGGGGGGGGGAGGAGGAACTGGACCTCCGCGCCGGGCCCCTTGCAAAACAGCGGCCGGGAACAATTAGGGAGGGGTGGCCCGACAGGAAGGCGTCGGCCTATAGGTGAGCTGAAGGACAGCCGACCTTGGATGGACTCGCCGTAGAGGGGAACTGGTGTAGGGTGCGCGCTCGAGGTGCGCAGTACCCATCCTCCCATTACAAACTCCGTGACTCTCCATAGAAATGACAAGCCACTTATGTGGCGAGATGCATGTAATAAATATTTTAAAATAGTTCAAAGTTATGTGGTTCGACAACAGGAAGCCGTAGGCCAAAACAAAAATATACGGAAATTGAGTAAAAGTAAAGGATAACTAACATACCCCTGCATTTCCCAGGAAAGATACAGTAGTAGAGGTGTTAAGCCACACCCGCGTGGTTCAACCTACTATGTTAACATTGGATTGCTTTAAAGCCAATACGTCTTGTCAAAAACTACGTGGATAGGATTTGGCGTTAAAAAAAACTATTTACGTAAACAAGTGCTTTGAGATGTTTTTTTAAATTCTCTATCAACGTTGTAATTCAATTGGATCAGGATCAAATTATTATGAGTATTTTATTAAAATAAAAAGGGATTGTCTTCTGAATATTAAGATACAAACATGTTCATCACTGTTGACCCCGTTACTCGACAGTTTTGGAAGTGTAAGATACAAAAGCAGAGAAAAACATCGCAGCGTCTAGTTCATCTGTTACTTCAGAAAGTTTGTATTAAAAATAACTTAAGAACCACTGATGGTCTACCACGAGCTTTCTACTGTAAACCAAAATGGTAATACAGAAAATATGCGTACACGCGGAAAACCGTAGGTTCTATACACTCTAGTCTTATAGGCGTCACCGTATCCCATCCACCTTCTGGAGAAGTCTGTGGCGGGCTATTGAATGACATTTATGGTATAGTCTATTCGAGGTTTCTTCACACTTTTTGAAATCAAACCTTTGAAAAATCACCCCATGTACATGTTTGGTTGTTTCCTACATGTATCGCGTATCACAAACGTTTTAAACTTAGTTAACATAAAAGCATCTCATTTCTATTAAATTTAACCTTTTTATTATATTTATAAATTATATTAATGAATTTGTAATTAATGTAAATAAAACAGGGAGAAATGTCTTTTGGCAATGCCTGGTAAGAAATAGTTGCTATGCAAAGTGTTATGGAACTGAGAGCGAAAGAATGCGTTGCGTCGTCCCTTTGGTGTAATTTTCTAGCTTTATTTGGATGAGGCGGAGGAATATTCTGGAAGTAGAACTTAAGCAGGGCTTCAGAAAATTTGGGAGTAACCGCGAATGGACTATGATTATCTGCCACGGCGCAACCCGACATCTAAAGAAGGTTCTGTCCCAGGGGCGACGACACTATAAATATTACTGCAGCCGGAGAGGTAGGCAGTTTTTGTGATAGCCACCTGACAAAGTACGACAAGCGGTGAAGAAAGAAGAGGACCAGTGGCGAAGATGAAGGAGACTGCGGTGGACGCGTGCGGGTGCAGCGATGACTGACTCGAGTGCAAGACTGCGAAGGGCGAGTTACCCGACGAGTAGGGTGTGTTAGAGTACGGGAGCGCTCTGGGACGGTACAGGTAATTCCGGACAGTAATGAATTGTGGCATCCCAACTGAAGCAAGGTGACAATGAATGGACGAGTGAGCCAGGCTTGACTATCAACTATCAATATTTTCAATATAGATAGGCACAAGGTGTAGCCTAATTTATTGTAAAACTTCCGTTTTAAAACTTTCTTGCAAACAGGCTATACATGTCATGGAAACATCTCTGGTGTAGATAACTTACCCAAACAAAAAATTGTGATGAATACCTCAATTTTGTTTGTAACGCCTATCTGTAAAATTAACGCACTGAGGCGACATTTCCTTAACATGTGATTTCCTATGTAAATTCCGCAGCTGCCAGCCGGTTGGCAGTGCCCTTAAGTTACAGAATACAGACGAAGTGCGTGTTGAACGAAGGAACATTCATTCCACTATCAGTTATAAGACGACATGCAGGCATGCCAATGTTCGGATAAGTTTTTTTTTTTTTTTTTTTTTTTTTTTTTTCAANTCGCTTCCAGCAAAGCAGTTTGTGTTGTCTCGGGGCCAGCTGTCTGTTCCTAAAGCTGGAGTCACGATAGCCCGACGAACACGACACTACAGACCGACACAACGTCAGAGATCGGCGGAATTTCATATATTTTATTCGGTGTTCACAATACCCCGACGAAACCTACCCGACAAGTGTGTTAGTTGGCTGTTCGAAAATCCTAAAACGTCAAGTTATCTTTATAATATCCAATGCTTAATTTTTTAAAACTCACGATAGAGTGAATGCTTATTTTGCTTTTGACAATACTTTTATTTATGCATGAGAAAAAAAGTATTTAAAAACCAACCAGAACGTTATTTTGGCGGCAAGTTATATTATTATTTACTACAGTTGGGAAATATGAACAAACTTTTTGTTTTGTAACGTTCCTTCCCGCCCACGCCAGTCCGACACGACGGAAATTAAAAAATAGAACCTCCTTTTGTCGGGCTGTCGGTACTGCGATTTTGTCGGACGGACGTCACTGTGACCTTGCTTTTCATTGGCTGCTTCTCAGATTTCGTGTCGAGGTTGTCGTGTCGAGTTAGGTGTCTTCGTCCGTCATCGAGGCCGCGATAATGAATGAAGAGACAAGGCACGCCCGCGCTATGAACCGCGAGGGCAGGGTTGCCAGATCACAAGCGTCGAGGAGTTTTATCAACCGCTGATTAACAGTCGTACCCATAAGGCTGTTTGTTGGTCACAGAACAGTTCATTACTTTACCATCGCCTCAAAAAGTTTGGAACACGAATACAGAATGCAAAGAAAGTATGGAATACACATCAAAGGAAACCATAGCAATCGGAAGTTACCAACGGTACCGATACAAAATGTGAAATTCAAAGTGCAGCAAAAACAAGCGCCACGTCATTCTGCAATGCTTCCTGTCCTTTGTTATAAAATATTCCAAGCAATTATACACTTGCCAAGTTCTTTGTACATAAAATATCAGATTCTGATGTACCGAAAACCTGTATTTTTCTTTAGACATATAGTTTTGTAAATCGATATTGTTATAAATAAATAATATTGATAATTTCGTGCGGCATCAACATCCCTAAACAATAGTCGCACGTATAATAACACAGTTGCGCTGTTTCCAGCGGTGGAGAGAGCAGAGTCTTGGCCACCCCTGTCGAGCGGCCGCCGGCAGTTTCACGCGGCAACCAGGCGTGGTCGCTGTCTTGTGCCAATAATCGGCGGCTTCCGGCAACATCGCCTGCAGCCGCCTTCACTCCCAAGTTCTCCTCCGGCGGTTTTTCCGAACCCGTCTGAAGCACATCGCTGACAAGGACGACACTGACATTTGTAACCAACCTTACACCGCCCTTATCGCCCTGCCGTCATCTTTCACAAGACCTGCTACCCGGGCCTATTCACGGTCGAATGAGCACTTTTGAAAGCCCTCTCATTTGGAATAAGAGTCAATAAATGTATTTTATTTTAGCCTTAGAAGCTAACTTCCGAGTGCGGTGAAATATACACACTTTATTTATTACTTGCACGGCAATATTTATTTTTAAAAGTTGGTACTCGCTTCACCGTGAACAGTCTACAGCAGACGACACATCAGATGAAGTGCAAAGATGAAGATGGAATTACGTTCATTACTTTTGGAAACGAGATATTCACGCACCAGGATGAAGGAAGGGGCACGAAATATGTTTTGCATTGTTACCAAATTGTGGGATTATTATTTTAATTACTTTAGATGTGAAATTCACTTCTTAATACAGCCAAAAATATTCATTTTCAGTATCTCAAACCCACACAGCAGAAACTAAACAAACTAACAAACATCATTCTATAAGAAGAAAAAAAGTGTTTTCGCTGTAGTCTATTCGCGGTTTCTCCAAACTTTTCAAATCAAATCTTTGAAAAATCACCCCATGTATGACGTTTTGGTTGTTTCCTAAATATGGCGTGTGTCAATCGTTTCACATTTCCTTAACATAAAACTATCTTATTTTTGATTACGCATTGAACTTTTACTAACATTTTATTTATAAAGTATAATTATTTCTTTAATAATTAATACGAACAAACACAGGGAGGAAACAAGTATTTCGGCAGTGCCTGGTAAGAAATAGTTCTTGTGAAAAATATTATTAAACAGAGTGCGCACGAATGCGGTGCGTGGTTCCTTTGGTGTAATTTTCTAGACTTAGTTAAGCTGTGTTTGCATAAGGCGGAGGAATAAGCCTGAACGCAGAACTCAAACATGGCTTCACTGTAAAAAAAATTCCGTATATTTACGGAAATTCACACGAAAATGTACAGTAAATATACGGAAACGCAATCCGCAGTGACGAAAAACTGAGTTAGTCCGTAAATACAAAATACGGAAAGTTTCCGTATTTCCTATAGCTTCGGGTTTCGGGGACGAACAACGCCGAGCCTACACGAAGCTTACTCCGCCACTGTAACCAGAAAGTTATAGTTTCTTTCGGCAGTTAGGTTATCCACACCGCCAACACATACTCTTTCAAACATTAGAAAGTAGCATCCGCAGTCTTGTAACTTTTAGCAACGCTAACTTGAGTAGAAACGGAAAAAGTTGCTTATGTGACCATTATAAATAGCAAAGTTGCACCACATACATCGTGCAAGAGTCTATAGGTGAGTGCTTAAGCGGCCCACACACGTGTGCGAGTCCGGCCCGGCAAGCGTGGCTCGCGAGCCGGACTAACTTGGACCACATGCGTGTGCGAGTCCGGCCCGGCAACACACACATGCCAACTTTGCCTTCTTGTATTACAAAAACGGCTATTGTAAAGGTCCAACGGTTTATGATTGTATTTTTATAAAGGCCTATACTTGTACAAAGAATGTCTCACTAAATTTTACAATACTTTTATTCAGTGTAAGTTACCTGTGTCAAAGCTGTTGATTGCAGTCCGCCAACATCTTCAGATTCGACATCCAAATTACTTATGCTCCCTGGGACTTTCTTGATCTGCCGGTGTAAGCTGACTTCATCCTCCGACGCACTACTACTTTTGGTAACGCGGCGCTGTTCTTTTCTAAACTAGACCCAGATATTATCAATTCTTTTTTACGAAATGCAAGTTCGAATCAGCGATCTTATCCCGTATGCATTGCACGAGTAGATTCCAGGTCTCATCGCGCTTTGCCCTGTTCACATAGTCAGCACTACGCACCTTCCACAAAACGGGTAATTCCCGGTAATCTTTCAAAAACATTGCCAGGAATTCTCTGGATTCGCGAACGTCTTGTTCGCCATGGACGACGACGTCCTCGTGACGACACGGACAACGTACTGTCTGCGCGTGTCGATACACGAGCCTGGCTCCCGACTCACCACACGTACGAGCCAATGGCGAGCTAGCAGCGAGCCGAGCCGAGCCGAGCCGAGCCGAGCCAGACTCGTACGTGTGAGAACCGCTTTAGAGTCATGGACTTTTAATTTTTTTTACTCTGGTTCAAATCTTGCTGAATTATAAAATATCTTAACTTTTTTCGATATTTTTATTACACAACACACAGTAGTACACTCTCGTAAGGAAAATTAAAGACATTTCGTAGTACCATTTTATTGAAAACTAACCAGGAACTTAACATATAGATTCCGTGAGATTTACGGAACGTTTTGCGAAATTAACGGGAAGTCAGTTTTCGAAAATCACTGTATCCGTAATTTTACGGACAGTTCGCGGACACGTCTGGATACATTTTTACAAGCACTTTTCCGTAAAAATTAAGGTTTTTATTTTTTGACAATGATCAGGGAAGTTGGAAGCAACCGCGAACGGACGGACTATAGCAGAACTGGCAACGCCGCAGCAAAGCTTTTCCTCGCCCGAGTGACGGGGAGGCGCGCGGGAACATCGGGTTAAATCTCCCCACGACAACCTGCGCAACAGCAGCGCGCACACAGTCGCGGGCAACAGACAGCAAAGCTGGGGTTACAATAGCAAAATTAAGCGTTAATACAGGAGTACTCAAACTGCGGCCCGCGGACCCATTTTTTGTGGCCCGCGCTGTTTTCGCCGGCTTCAGTAGATACAAGTTACCAAATTCTTATTTTTAAGATGTCAGTTAAAAAAAAAAAAAAAAAAAAAAANATACGAATTTATTAAAAGTTAATGTCCCTGATGGTTTGAAAATGGCGCATCGCATTCTACTTTTTCATAATAACACTTTCTCTGCATATTAAACAAAACCTGTGACAAAATATTCGTCTTCCCAGTTTTCTCGAAAGGCTCGATTTTCATTTGCCAATCTTTTTTTGTTTCGAAGATACTCCTGCCATAATTCACAGCATCAATAACACGTCGACACGTGTTTCAAACTGACAGAGGTTATATATGTTGCGAGATGTAACGGCGACCGTAGCGAGCAAACGACTGACCGATGCCAGTGCACCGCTTCCACCCCCCACCCTCGCCCCTCCGCCCGCCATCACCGTATCGAACGAATAAACAAATTACTTGCAAGACAATACACGACAATATGAATTTTAAATATCATCGAATTGCCCACCTACTTTTAGTTCACAAATATCATTATGTCAAGTGTCGTAAGTGCGGCCTGCTGCGGTCTTAGTTTTTCGTAATATGGTCCCCTAAAAAAAGTGAGTATCACTGCGTTAAGACGTCTGTAGGAGAAATGAAAGAGAGTAATCTTGTGCACTGGTTTCCAATGGTACTTAGCAGGTCGTGTGCGTTGTTGGGATTTGCCTTAAGCGTTAAAAGAAATGCATACATAGCTACATTTTATATCTTAAGTGAAACTTAAGCGACGACCAATCAGGACAGAGTAGTCTGCGATGTTGGGGGGAAACTATTATTTAAAGTAACGTAATATGGAAAATATTTAAAAAGGCGTTTGTGTGCACATGTTCACGATTATATTTGTTCACAAAAAGAAGCTTCCCTGATAGAAAATGTCTGCTTTGAAGTACGATCAGCTTAAGTATGGTTGCGATAAACGAGGTTGGATTAGGAACGAAAGTAAACATGACAGGCTTGTCTCCCGTTTCCATTAGCTGAAATTAAGAATAAACACATAAAATGGCACCTGCAAATACAGAAGACGTGTTACCGTACGCCAGATCGCCGCTTACTGCATATTTATCATATTTCTTAAAGCTTCATTTTTTTTTATTTTAAAGCCAGCTTAAAGCTTGTGCCACGACGGGCGGAGGCTAACTGCTGGTGCCGGGAGCCACGATGATGATGTGGTGCGACTGCTCGCATCCCACCTACGCGAACCGGGTTCGATCCCTCGCGGGTTCGATTCCTCGCGGGGTCACTCCCGGATTTCCACGTGTGGGAATCGTGCTGGACGATGCCGCTGGTCGATGGGGTTTCTCGGGGATCTCCCGTTTCCCCCTGCTATGTTATTAACATTTTACACTTGCGTCTAGGGACTATGGGTTTATACTATTACGAGGGAAGAACTGAAGTTAATTATGAAGTCAGAACAGATAGTTAACACACTTTTTAGGAGTTACAGTAATTATAAGCTATTGGCGAGGGAGGTCGTAATCAATGACAAGATACGACTAGCTTGAATGACACCATCGCCTTAGGCTGAGTGGTGAGTCGGAAAGCGACGAGCTGCATCTCGATGGCTTCATCTCGGTGTGGGTCCACAGACAGTCTGACAGGCTGACATGCTGATATGCTGACAGGCTGACAGACAGCGCGTGCAAAGTGTTGCCGTGTTATATAGTTTCTGGTGGCGTAATCGTCTTGAATACCGCGCCGCCGGGAGGGGAGCTCCAATGGCGCTTCGCTGATGTGGTTCGCAAACTATTACTGCTGTAATGTGCTTGGGGTTCTTCGCCTGGCCTGGATGCCAACGCGTCACTGCTGTTCGCTAGGCTTGTCCGCCTTTACTGAATCCTAACACCCCGCCCTTTAATTACAGCGTTACTCCCCGTCCATACTCTCATCGCTTCACCCTCATCGACTCTCAAGATCTCGATGTTACAGTCCAAATTCGAATCAGTGAAAAAAAATTTACTGCTTGAATAAGTGACTGCCAACTGCAGCGTCGAATTAAATACGGTTTTTTTTATTTAGGATTGTTAAAACTAATAGTACATATGAGTGCACTCTCTTCACCACATTATATGCAATTTAAACCTTCAAACAGAGCACCGTGATGATTACACAACGAAACGAAAGACGTAAAAACGCAATGAAAGAACGAATGTTCATGTTACCTCATAAAACGGTGTTTTCAGATACGAAACACATTTTAGAAAGTATTTTGTATTAATTTGTGCGTTATTTCACTCGATAAATGATGTTTAACGGCCCCATTTTTAACCGTTGTTTGACGGCCATTTGTACACGCTGCTTAACTGATCCACCAGTTAAAAAAATAATCACTGAATCAATAAGTTAAGGAAAACAGGCATTTTTCCACTGATTCTTAAGTTAAATTCACTGAAGTGACTGTTGAATCTGTCAGATACTGTTAACTGACAAACAGTGAAATTCTCTTTGATTCAGATTTAGTGTGCAAGAGCCGCACAAACCTCGACACATCAGTGGGGAAACCACTGATCATAGGTCCGAACCAACGAAAAGTCTGACAGTTATCCAAAGCACTTCGAGGCCTTTAAATTTGGTACAACGTTTCAGATGACCTCAAGTTAGAAGAATTCGGCGTTTGGTTAAGTACAGGGCGGAAAAACTTGTCACGTACTTACTATTGTAACGTTATCTAATTTTCCTCACAATGGAGGTTTCGCAAAAGTAACTGTAATCGTATCAATTTACAGCCAACGGCGGAATGAAACCGATTAGGGTGTCATTGATAGAGCTCACGGTTAATGCTGAGTCAAAGCTTTACCAGCGTGACGAACCTGATTTGAATCATTGAAGTCCGTGCCCACTGCCACGACGTAAAGTGAGGAAAAGCAGGCAAAAGAGACAAACAACAGCAGTTACAAAGCACTCACCTCTGATAGAACTACCACTCGTACATGGCTACAAAGAACAAATACGATTTTTTACTATCATGCCAAGTCAGTAGCGCGGATATATTAACATGTTTGTGGGACGACAGGATTAACATAAATGCGTCGGAAATAATTTTTGCCAATAAAAATAGGTCGTTCTGCCTTTGGCAAAATTTACCTTTACACGAATTTGCATAGCACTGACTACTGGGCCACAATCGGGAGGTTTTGCAACGGTCTCACAGAAAACATTTTTGGTTCGTCCCACAAACTGTTGCTCCACGTTAGATGTCAACGTCTGGGACGTCGTGTCGAGTCGGTTTCAACCACGACAGACAGAGGTCGTGTTCCTTCATCTGCATGAATGCAGGTGCATGAAAACCTGCGAAACTTTGTTCTATCACTGAGCGCATCCATTACGATCTAATTATCGTTTCATTTTGCATCATGCCGCCGTAAGCAAAATTTGCACCGGCATGAACTTTTTTAAAAAGGTCGTTCTCAAAAGTGTTTAATTAGCCGCGAAAAGTCCATACTTAACGTTAGTTCTCGTAATTCATTGTCAGTGTACGTAATAAACACAGCTCAGCCTAAGTGCATACTTCACGGAATACAGTATCCAAATACACAGATGCACTAACAAATGCCACCATCGAAAATCTTTTAGCTCCATCGTTTTTTTTTTTTTTACATGTCCAGCCATAGGTTGAACCACGCATGTGTGACTTCCCACCCCTACAACTATAACCTTTCTGGGAAATGCAGGTGTTTAAGTTATCCTTTGCTTTTACCGATTGTCCTTTTATTTTTATTTTGGCTTATGATTTCCCGTTGGACCAAATTATTGTTATATTTGTTGTTCTTCATTTATTACATGCATATCACCACGTAAGTGGCTCGTCATTTCTATATTACTTTTACCCTTTAGTGGTTGCCCTTAGTGCCCGGAGTAGGGAAGTAACGCGGTTGACCTGCCATCCACCGCCGTTCCCCACGCATCAAGGGGATTACAATTCTATACATTATGCCTTCTGTAGTGGCTCTTACTACTACTACTACTAATATATTTATGCACTACATACAACTCCTTTCATCAAAGTTGGCTAAGTGCCTTACTCCCCCCCCCCCCTTCTCCCCTGCTTCAGTTAGGATTCGTGTCCTTATGTCCTCAAATACCTTTTAGGCCGAGTCGTCTTTAATCAGGTTCGTTTCCCTTCTTCAGATGCTACTTCCGCATTGGTCTCACTGCCTTTTTTTTCTCGTATTTATCTCTCCAGTTGCATTATCCTTGATTTTTGCCAGGTTCTAAACCCTTGAGTTTTTTTTCCTACACGAGAGATGGGGTGGCGTCAGCCCCCCACCCCTCTTAACCAGTTGCCACCATCTAATTTCCCTGTTTTCGGCAACTTGCCGCTATTTGCGCCAGCCAGCGTTCGTGTCTCTGGCCTTGTGGAATTCCATGTGCAAGGTTAGCCGGAAGTAGAATAGTACACGGATGCGCTTGCACGAAGAGAACGTTAACTTTCTCGTGCATTAATTTTATTTATTTACTATTCGCGGCCAAATTCAGCCCCTAAGGCTGGTTTATGATTGGTATGCGTTTTTACAAACTATGTCAGGTTAACAATACAAAGCCAACTTTCTAACAATATTAATCTAGTTTACATTTGGTAAAATTGTATCCAACAACAAAACTCTAATTGGATTGGTTCTTACAGAGTGAGATGAATTTTTTTTCAAATATCCCGGGAGGCCATTCCAGATTTCGCTTGCCAAGTAGGCGAAGGAATTGTAACAGGTTTTACGGCATCGATGCACTCGAGTGCTAATTACAGGAACGAGTTAATGGTGTTCCGTTGAATTCAGTGGTTTCGACCAGTACATAGGATAGTTGACAGTGGCAGCCAGCAATGTACAGGGATAATGCAAAAGAGTCCGGAGGGAAAACTGCTTCCACGGCGCGGCACCGGCGACAGTAGAGTTACTTTTGCTCGGAACTGTACAGCACCTTTTCTTGTGGCGGCGTCTGAGACCCCGTTTCACAAGGTATCTCCCCCTCGTGGGAAAACTAGCCCGGGAATATCCCTCTCCCCCCCCC
>NQII01002211.1:54111-76655 GCA_002778355.1 Clitarchus hookeri
TCGAGAGAAAACACAGTTGGCCAGACTGCTGCTGGGGCGGCCGATGACAGGCGAACCTTTACTGTTTCCTCATTTCTCCGCCCGACAAACCGTGAATGAAAGAAAAAAAATTCTCCCTCCCACGCACAGACTGAAATTTGTGAGTTGGCTATAAGAAAGGCTTTATATATTTAGAGTATGGCTACTTCCAACTTTTCCGAAGACCTGATAAAGTTCTACTTGCAAGATATTCCACCGCCTCATGCAAACAAAGCGTATTGTCAATTTAATATAAGTGGGGTAAAATCTGAGACTGTGTGACAGAATGATTATGATGAGTCTGGGGCATCGGCGTCTGGCGTAGGAGCTAGGTGCCAGCCGGCCGCCATCTTCCAGCGTAGGAGAGCAAGGGGCCGACCGGCCGCCATATTGAATCCATGTGGCCTTAACCTTGACGAAAAAAATTCCAAAAATCCCAAAAATTAAAAAATTTATTTTTTTTATCCAAAAAAATTATTTAAAAAAATTTAAAAATGTAATAAATTTAAAAAAAAACTTCAATTTCCGGAGGTCCCCCTACCCCTTTCCTCATATACTCATTACGCCATCTTCATAGGTTCAATCCGCCATCTTGGTGGGCGTCACAACCCCCATCCGCCATCTTCATTTTTTCAGTTTGTCATTTTTTTTACATTTATTGTGCTTTCCCCAGCACAGCGGCCAGCAGACGACTCACCTCGTCCACTCCCTCCTACAAAGATATTTAATTGACCAATTGCCCAACCCCTGATTGTCATTGGCTAATCGCCCACCCCCTTCCAATATATTTAATTGCTCCGCCAATGTTTCTCTTTGGGTAATTATTCGTGTGTTTACGGGAACCTTCCTTCAGACCAATCTGCAGCCTACTTTAATAGCGAGGGTGGACTATATTTTCCCTTTAAAAATTCTTTATAGGACGAACCCCGAGCCCCTCGGAAAAGCAGTCATTTATTTTTCATACTGTCGTTCCTTTTCGCTATTTCAAGAGGAAAGTCCAGTGGCCATTTCGAAACTTGCAGGGCTTCAAACCCCTGTTAAATTTACGATAACCATAGGACTGACCAATGAATAAAGTGATGGGTGGCCCATGAGTGTCTTAATGTTACACTCAGAAAGGATACCAAACGGGCAGCAAGGTAGATCTCAATCTGGGCTTCCGGAAGTACTCAAATAACCATGAACAGGCCGGCCATACCTAGAGACCTGAAGAATTCGTGGATTCATTTCTGAAAAGCTAGAATTCAAAAACTTGTTCGATTCTGTTATATATATATACATATAATATATATTATATTAGTTATGAAATTGGTGCACGCGTTATGGGAAACCTCTTAGAGAACCCCAGGCCAATAAAAAACTTGCAATGAAATGCAGGCCCAACCATTACTTTCTGCTATGACAGCCAGTAAGTAGCCAATAAGCAGTCATGTGTCCCGCCTACCTGCTTCGTTTTTATCCTTTGTTGGAGAAGCGCAGGAGCTATAAGGGTCACACTAGCACGCGCTACAAGAGTGCCATCGCCGCTACGCGCAGGGCTCTGGACTGGTGTACCTATATGACCTTCAGAAGTGACCCTATGACTTTATTGATGAAAAATCTGTAGCAAAGTTCAATACAGGTTCCTATCGTAGTTTGGCTCGTGTCCAGCTAGTCTGTTTTAAGATACGGCAGTCTGAAAAAGCAGTTTTATACTATACTGGAGGGCTCCAAAATAATATTTACAGCACGTGGGGTAAGTACCGTTTCTTCCTCGTCTGGGTTATGACGTATTTTCGTAGGTAAACATACTGGGGGCACGTTTAATAGTTTCGTCAAAAAACCAAGATTTCAAACACACTGCAGCGCAGTTCAAGCGGAACCCTTAAAAGCTGCACGATTACACACATGCGGAGTCTGGCATAGGCGCCGTTGAGCTCGCGAATTTCTCACTTGTCTACATATAACCGCAGACACCCGTTACGGAACTTCTACAGTTTTCAGCGTCGTCACCTCAATCCCCTCCATCCATCATGGCGGGGCATGAATCATGAATCAGCGACTGCACACACGTTCACAAAGTGTCCCAACGACGGACGCGGACTATTGCACAGCCTACGGAGCGGCACGGCCTGTCCACTTTCGCGTTGTCGTCGTCGTCGATCGGACGACGGGACCGGCTGGTATTTACTTTTATTTCGTTCGCCATTGCATGCTCATTAGGTGCCGTAGGCCTATTTACAGGGCAGCGCAGGGTAAGGAAATTGGAAAGGTGTAAATGCAGGAACTGCACCAGCATTTCGCTTGGAGCAGGGGTTGGAAAACCACTTTGGGAATAAACCACCCCCCGGTGCAGCCGGCCGGGATCGAAACCCAGGACCTCGTGAATCCCGAGTCAAACACGTTCCGTATAGCAACAGTATAACTAAAACGCGCTTTTGAACGAAAATAGCTCCAGGTAGGCGACCGACTTAAGGGGCTGGGGGGGGGGAGGGGTCATTCACGCCTAATTAGTTTTATAGATTTCCCGCCACAAATTCGATTTCAGGAGGTGCATTGAAATTTTTGGTACGACAAAGTATGAAAACACCACCTTCCTTACTGTTCTTGAATTGTCACAGCTTCTCTGCATTTGATATTTTCTAACTTGTTAACAGCCGAGGTAAAATAATTTATTAATTTGTGGGAGTGACCACCGAGGTCATACATAATAGCTACGGCAGTCTAACAGAACATATTTCAGAAAATGCATTAAGTTCTACCCTATGTCATGTCCGAATAAATCCATCCAATATCCACGTTCGCAGGTAATAGCCCCGAAAATTAAAAAAAAATCAAAGATGACGAGGCATGATCCCCTTAAGTAGACTTCGCTCAGGCACGTTGAGCAAGACTGTATTCCGTTACCTGCACAATGCGCAAGATGTACACGTAATTCCGATCTCTCACTTGTGGCGCATCCTCCTAGGTCATTTTTCTGACCAATCTCGCAGATCAACTGCCTGAGGTCTGGAGCACAAATGCTTCTCGCTGGCGGGGACGTGGCGCAAGATTGGTTAAAAAGCCAGCGGTGCTTCTCACTAGTGTAGGCGTAGTAGACATATTTATGTAGTTTTCAGTATGCTGAAGCTACGTTACGCAAATAAAGTATATTAATAACAAAGTACTGAAAGCAAGGCTAAGGTGTGCGAAGTTACCGCACGGTTCTGTTCCTTGGCTCAAAAGATACAGCCTTTTGAAATCAGATGAAACTTTTCCATACTCGCTTATTTTTCTCCTAGTAGTATGTATCACTCCTAACGCCGATGTAACTTTCCTCCCTTCCCACGAGACAGTGTAACCACGCCCTTGACACAAACTTTGGAAAAATGACACCTTGTATGACTTTTTGGTTGTTTCCTAATGCCATATATCACAAGCGTTTTATACTTCTGTCAACATAAAGAACCTTTTTTTTTTTAATTGAACTTTTACTTATAATCTACCTATAAATTATAATATTTCATCTATAATTAATGTGGATAAAGTCAGGGAGAAAAAAACAGGTATGTTGGTAATGTCTAGTAAGATATAGTACTCGTGCAAAGTGTTATGTAACTGAGTGCACAAGAATGCGGCGCGTTGTCACTCTGGTTTGATTTTCTAGGCTTAGTAAAGCTTTGTTTGCACGAGGCGGAGGAATATCCTGGAAGTAGCACTTGAGCAGGGCTTCAGAAAAGTTGAAAGTAAACTTTAATGTGCTATATTTTATTTATTACACATTGTATCGAGACAAATTGATGGCATGGTAAAATGAGGCCCTAATTACTTTTTTTTTCCTATCGGCCATTTTTAATCCTTCCACCACTTTTTAAAATAAATATTGCCATGTAAGTAATAAACCGTGTATACAAGATGTCGCAAGACGCGCGCATAAGAACCACACCGCGTGAATCCTGAGCGAAAGTGGAGACAAAAATGTTAGTGGTAAAATGTCGTACGATGACACATTTCGTGCACAATGTGGCAACTCAGCACGGAGTTAGTCCCCTCTTGCGCTCCACTGATATCTTACTACCAACTGGCCTGGCCGCCGCATTATGGGCGCGGGTTCAAATCCCACCCAGTCCTAACATTTGTTCAGCGTGTAGTTTACATGACGTTTTGACCATTGTACAAACGAGGAGACTAACTCGATGCTGTGTTGCCACATTGTGCACGGAAAATGTCATCGTACTACATTTTACAATAAAAATTTTCGTCTCCAATTTCGCTCATGATTCACGTGGTGTGGTTCATATGTGCGCACGTTCTGGGACAGTCTGTATATTTCACCGGACTCGAAAGTTAACGCCTAAGGCTACAGTAAAAAATATTTATTGACTATTCCAAATGAAAGGGCTTCAAAGAGCACTGGAAAAAATATTTTGTGGCAACCACGAAATGTTTTGTTGGTATTCACCTTGCCAAATAAAATTTGCGGTGACCAATAACTAAATTACTTACTTGTCACCACTAAACTTGTGGCCAGAACAAAATTATTTCGTAGTACTTACAAAATAATTTGGCAGGGTGACCTGCTACTAAATATTTTTCTCTTAAGAGTGCTCGCTTTGCAGCGAATAATAGCCTATAGAGACGGAGCAAGTTGTTCACACAAGCACGAACAGGAAAGCCATCGAGGCTGTGGCCACGTGTTTGACGGGCGATACTGGCGGTCTGTCGACGGCGGTGTTTGTACTCTGGTGTGTGTGTGTGCGAGTGAGAGAGGGGATCCGGGGAGCCGTGTTTCGCCAGCACCGCGTCACGACGGCGTTTGTTTTGGTGCGGCGATGGAGCGGGTCAAGGCGAGCCTCACATCCAACTGGAACAAGCCATCCCGGCCTGCCACAGGGGCGACGCCAGCACACGATCCGCCCGTAACCATCACCTCTACGCACCAACTTCTCTACTGCCCCGCACGCAGGACAGTAATGCTCGATCCACAATATAGTCTGTCTCCTCAAGAACGAATGCACTTTTTTTTTACGATGGTGACCCTCATGTTTATAGCTGTTTCTATGACCAGCGGTTTCTTCCTCAGCCACGCAAGTTACAAAATAACATAAATGCACAGAAAGATTATTTCTTTACGTACAACCATAATAAGGGGTCGCGGGGGCTGAGTGGTTAGACTACTCGCCTCCCACCAAGGCGAACCGTATTCAATCCCCGACGGGTCACTCCCGGATTTTCGCAAGGTGGGAATCGTGCAGGACGATGCCGCTGGTCGACGGGTTTTCTCGGGGATCTCCCGTTGCCCTGCCCTTGCATTCCGGTACTGCTCCATTCTCACCTTGTGTCACCCTCATCGGCTCTCAGGACCTCGTCGCTAAGAGCCGCCCAAATCTCTCAACTAAAAAAAAAAGTTTTTTTTTTTTTTCAAAATAGGCTTTTTGAATCTAGAATGCAAAAGTGCTTAAATGTTAATTAATAATTCAATATTTTTTTAACATTTAAAACTTTTAAACTGGTGAATTGTGCAAAATATTTTACTGTGTTACAAAATTCATGCATTCTTCTTTCAAATACCACATATAACGTACTTTCCTGACAATTTTGATAGTGTGTGTACTAGTTTTAAATGGAGTTGTGAGTGTTGTACAGTCGGGTGCAGTACTACCCCTGCCCCGAGTATATCTCGAACTCGAGAAAAGGCGAGTGGAAAGGAGTGTAGACTGTGACGGAGCACGCCATTCGCGCCTGAGGCAGCAGTCAGCACGGCCAGGAATGATGCTAGCATGAAGTGGAGCGTATCTGGGGGACACACCTTGGTTCCCGGCCAGCCTCCACACTCCTCGAGGGGAAATGACACGTGCTGGAGGAAGGAATGGAGGAAGGAATGGAGGAAGGAATGGAGGAAGGAATGGAGGAAGGAATGGAGGAAGGAATGGAGGAAGGAATGGAGGAAGGAATGGAGGAAGGAATGGAGGAAGGAATGGAGGAAGGAATGGAGGAAGGAATGGAGGAAGGAATGGAGGAAGGAATGGAGGAAGGAATGGAGGAAGGAATGGAGGAAGGAATGGAGGAAGGAATGGAGGAAGGAATGGAGGAAGGAATGGAGGAAGGAATGGAGGAAGGAATGGAGGAAGGAATGGAGGAAGGAATGGAGGAAGGAATGGAGGAAGGAATGGAGGAAGGAATGGAGGAAGGAATGGAGAGAGAGAAATAGTAGTATAGGAGGAAATGAGAGCACGCCAAGCAAACATCAGGTAACGACTGAATTTTGATGAGATAGTGTTTTAAATTTGAACTGAAGCGTAATCACCGAAGACCTTGGTAACTTCGAGAATTAATTAGAAGACCAAGTACATTTGACTTTCTCAATTGGATCGCAGTTTGTAAGACACGCCCAAAACGAATTTAAGCTAATAATTAACCTGCATGAAAATTAGGACGGAATCCCGTGTCACCTGGTCTGTGGTAAAACTGGAGCATCGGCCGATGAACTGAGGTTCGAGTACTCACAATGGTTGCGGAGTACAGCTTGCTACCAGATGAATCCGCAAAATTGCAGGTTCTCTAACTATCGCCCGTCTGCCAGCCAACGCCTAAGGTCCTTAAGTGGGTAGTATCCATTCCATCTTCGATCTTTCTTAAAAATATTCGTAATGAAAATGTATGACCAGACAAAACAAATTAAAGCTAGACATGACTGAGGACTACTTACAGAGTTATTATTTTTAATTTATGTGGTTTCCATTATACCTGTATTTTCCCAAGTGAGATTGGCAAATTATCAGGTAATATTTGATTAGGACTACGGTTAAATATTTGAATATCATGTAAGAAAAATAAGTTGGATTTCGAGACAATGTTAAGATGTTCCCTATGCCTTGACTAGCTTGGTTTTTAAATATCGACTCTGAAAACTAAGTTATGGAGGAAAATACTTAAATTTAAGTAGATGGCAAGGATACTCCCCCTCCCCCCCCCCCCCCCNAACGCTGGTGTTGGAACAGAATCAACGCGGGTCGGTCTGACGTGCAGTACCAGAGAAACCAACAAGTAGTTTCCCCATTACCTTCTGCACTTAAAATGGAAAAAAAAATTGTAAACAACTGTGTCCCCTCAAAGAAGTTAACAGTTTATTTACAAAGTACGACAGCTAAATTCAATATACAAATGGTATAGTAGAGGGAATTGGGAAGAGAATAATAAAAGCTCTGCACGGTTGAAAAAGTGTTTTCCGTAAGTTATTACTATATTGATTAGTCACAACCACATCAGCTTTCACCTGTGCCCTACAACCTAACAAAAATATTAGAATTAGAAAACATGTTTTATTCTTTGGAGGAATGTATGGATTTATAAAGGTATTATATTAGAATATAATCAATTTACTTCTTTAAACAGTTTCTCATATTTTTCATGCTTATGCTGAATTTTTGTGGACATTTGTTATTTATACCTTTATAAATGTAATGTTTTATCATTGTATTGTATTTTTTGGTTATAAATTACGTTTTTTACCTGTTAATATTTTAATTACATAGTATAGTTTTCAAAGAGATTTGACATTTCGATATATTTTATTGTATTAAATGTATTGTAATTATTTTAATTGCCATTACTGTACTGTGACTATCGTATTGGATCAGCTGAAAGCAATTAAAAATGGAATAAAAAACGCGCGGTTCTGTATTGAGATAACTTTCCTGATGTATTCCCGTTTTATGCCTTTTCTTCATTTCACACTCAAAGCACAGGGATTTCGCGATTACGCAAATCTGCACTATAACTCCACTACTTGTTAGTTGAACTCCGTATTGTTAATCCAAACAGACTGCAAAAAAATTACCACCTTGGAATATTAACACTCCACATTCACAGAGACGTCAAATCCACCAGACGCCAGAATTTGAAATAAACACGATCACGTTCAACGGAAACAAGCCACTGTGATGTAACATACAGAGAAATAGGGTCTTCTGGTTAACTATGTAAATTCGATGTTTCCAACAAACTGTAATCCCCCCACCCCTCCGACTCCTAGGCATTGAAAAAGGAGGGAGATGCGGTTTACGCAGTTTTATTAATTCTAATTTTAAAAAACTTTCAAATATTTTAATGTAAATATTTTTTTTTAGGATAGAAATTAAAGTCGATATTTTGTTGCCCATTCATAAATTTAGTTATTGAAACAAATGTGGTCGAAAAATCTAAAAAAAAAAAAAAAGTCCGCAATAAATCGCCTTTAAGTAGCCCCCTGCTAACAATATTAATTCTTCTGTAAAACAGTGTTTTTTAATTATAGACACAATGCTGTATATTTTCTGAAGGGATCGTTGTATTAAAACCACATAGTAACTACTTAAGATTCTCAGTTAAGTGAACATACGGGAGGGTTGCTTATGCTATTTCCCGGTATCGCCGTCGTAATGCTTCCTTATGACCGATATTTACTAGGGATTCCCCTTAAGCGTTACGTTTATAATCTGACCTGGTGGTAGCCACGCCTAGCCGTTGTTATCGCGTCTATTCCGAGACAGACCGTAATTAAGGCGCCCGTTAACCTTGAGATATTTCAGGTTTCCGACACACTTACACCCGGAGAGATACTGAACACTGCTATACGGAGAAAATGCCACATCGCCTCAAAACGTGAAGTCTGTTTTCGTTCAGATTACAACGTTTGGATTCAAAGCAGTGACCTTATCACTATTCACTGTAGTTCAGTTCGTTGCCTGAGCAAGTTTGCTATTATTCGCACACTTGAAGGCAAAAATTGTTATGCAATAAGAGGATGGACATGCCTATTAAGTCAATTGCGGCGGGAGGTTTGGTCCCTTGGGCGAAGACCTCGCTAGCACAAAACATTATCCAGTTTAATGCAGTTTAATTCTTCGTCGTGTTTGTAATTTTGCAGAAATGCCATTTATAAACTATTTTCAAGGGCATGTATCTCCCGGAGGAATTGACCTACGCTACATATAAGTTGCATTACACAGGTCTACCTCATTTTCCACAAAAATCATCTCCCGAAATATTTCGGGCTAGTTCCTGAACCAGCCTGTGTGTATTTAGGAAATTTGAATTGTGTAACTTTAAATTACAATACGCTATATTCACAGCTTCAAAATAACTACGGTAATTTGGCTAACTTATGTAGCGTACATAGTGATGTATACACATTTTTATTCGATACCACATGTTATAAAACAAAAATGTGGATCAACTGATGTGGGCCAGTTCGGCGGAATGTAGCATCTGGTGTAGTGTGGTCGCGTATGGATATGTTTCAACAAACTTCCTGTCTAATGCAAAGTATTAGTAGTGTTGCATTGCAGTATCGTTGAGTTTTTTTTTACCGGCTGTCAATCATCATATAGTGCAAAGTAGAGTTTCTTTACACTGGTTTTATCACTATATTTCCTATTTTACTCAAAACAATTACAGTGTTCAAAGGAACATACGAGTACTGCGAGGTTTGGATTAACCCTTTACGCTTCATGACAGCTACATAAGAGAGAAGTTTCATTACTCAGTATCAAAGCATGTACCTCCAGCTAACACGACTATTGACCAGACACAAATCCCGAGGCTAGTGCAGCTTTCCGAAAATAATCGCGGGATTACGATTTTTTTTTGGCAGAAAACATAAAAACGAAATATCTAAGCCCGTGCGGGTTTTGTTTTTAACGTATTACGTGTATCCAAAGGAAAAAAAATTGTGTAAATGGCAGAAAATCCCATATTTAGAGCTTGCCCGTGCAATTTTCTTAAGAGGTATGAGAAAATTGAAACCTTAAAGTCTTTGTACCATCGCTTTCATCGCGTGCTAAACAGCTTCACTGTTACGGATGTAATTCGCAGAGGAATGCGTGACGACAGAATCACTGCACGCCGGGTCAGCGCCTTGCACGTATGGGCGACGGGGCGCTGGGCGCACGTGGTATTGTCGCCCGTATCGCTGCGACTCGAACGCGAACAAGAAATCTCGTAAATCTACTAAGATAGCAACAGAGCTTAACAGCCTAAATACGATCCCGGAGCCCAGCTCAGACGTAAACAAGCCGCCACCTTAATGGTTTCACCCAAGTCTGTCGGGCTGCAAACTATAGATCCGCAAACCCGCGTCTGAGACACAGAAGCGCGGAAGCGATAAAGGTGAGACTGCCGCGCGCAACAAGTGCGCCGTCGCCGCTAAAAGCAAGGCTCGGAATTGGCGTGCAGTGTTCTCGTCGCACTGCGTGTACCTACGGGACTTCCAGCAGTGACACTATTTTATTGATGAAGAGCCCTTGAGTAGTTTTTTTATGTATCTGGCTCTTATATTTTGAATTACATAGCCTTGAAAACGCTGTTTTCGGCAATTTTGGAGTACTAAATAATGGCGTTTCTGTTGTACGTGATGTCATGAAAGCACTCACGATCCCTCGTCAAAAGTGTGTTATTTTCGTAGATCAGCACATTGAACGCACGTCCCATAGTTTCGTTGAAAAAACTTTTATTTCAAACACTGCAACGCAGTTCAAATATGGGAACTTCGGTTCCCGACCTCGTGACAGCGCGGCTTTCCGGGGACATACGAGGGACGGCCGAACCAGACGGCGCCACAGAAGAGACATTCGTGCGCCAGTTTTACGCCGAGCGGAAGTTGATCGGCAGGTAGGTGGGGGCGCCCCTCGGCCGCTACCGTTACGAGTGGACGAGACGGCCCAGCTAGCAGGCAGGCAGGGCCCAGGGAGACGTGTTCGGAGCAGGTTGTTGTAGGAAGGGGGTNAGCCGTGGGCACAGCTCTCTTCCACCTGACGTCGCACCTCACCCACTCAGCTGAGGCGACCGCATTCCTCCGGACGGCCCGTGTGTGTGACCGCCAAGCGGCCCGGCCTCGCTTCGCGCCCACCTGCAGCACAACGCCGCAGCCACCATCAGTTCCTCCTTAACCTACCATAAGGTGGCCGCCTGGTTGAAGGCATTTTGCATGTCCGAGGCCTACAAGAGAGGGAAGCGCTAGGGGCGACCGAGACATGCGCATCAACACTCTCATCGCCTCTACGCGCGGAGCACTGAACTGGCGAGCAGTCTTGCCGTCGATAACGCGCCTCTATGAGACTATCAGCGGAGAGCCTACCATTGTATGACGTAATAATAAAAATAAATGTTTGATGAACGTCCTTATTCATTTTATGTTCATTCCTAAAAATGAACGTGAAAACACCCGTTTGAGCCATTTTCACTATCACAAAAACATGTTTTAGAAAGAAATGTAAGAACTGAAAAACGTATAAAGACGTGTAAAGTTTCTTAAATGCTATTCGCAAGCAGGCCCCACTCAGACACGTTGGACGGTTTTTTAATATAACGTTTTCTGCTGGAGCTCTGAACACCGTGCGGGCGCCCTAACCCAGGCGGCCACCTTAATATAAAGTCCTCAGCTCACTTCACGACAACTTCCTAGGACATGAGAAACGCGCACGTGGAGACCATTCCTTTAAAAAGAAAAACATTCAACTTCCTGTAAGTGTATATATACACCTCACAAAAACTTCAGAATATTTTGAGATGAGGCAGTTCGGGTGGAGTTATGTAGTTCTTTTGTGATCAACAGAGAGCGCCCTGCCGCATGAACGTGCCTGGGACAAGCGGAAGACATCAGTTTAAAATCGCCCACAGCCTCCAGCAACACTTCCAGACCTCACAAGAGCTTCCCAGATGGAATGGGACCTTCGTCCGGAAGATGACGTCAACACATTGATTACAAGCATGCCACGACGTGTTAGGGACCTAGTACACTGCACATGGAGGCCATACACTGTACTAAGCTGCAGTGGGAAGACAGAAACCCTCCCTACTCCCGCACACCATTACGTTACTTTTGTTGTTCTTTAGTCTGTGTGTCTGTGATATTAGGAAAATGGTCTTTTTGTTAGAAACACTTTGAATTTCACATTTTGTATCTGTACCTTTGGTAACTTATAATGATTTGGTTTCTTTTATGTATATTCGAAACTTTTTCTGACGTTTGTTTTGCAAGTGAAATCTAGGTAAAGTACTCCATGTAAAGTCGACAGAGCATTAGAAAATCTACTTAAGTTCCATGTCATAACGTTTAATTTAACACAACCCTGGTTATATTTATCCTAGTCAAGTTTGATGTTAATGTATCATATTCCCAGATATTCTCCTGTGGCATGAATCCTACTTTTCTATGACCAACCTTCAGTTTCCACCACTGCACAAAAGCACCAAGATAGTCACCAATATTTATAAAACACTACGAAACTAAACATGTTAATGGCACGATGGCGTGCACCAGACATGCTCGCATTAACATGCACTCTATGTACATTTGTAAATATTTTGTATGATTTCCTGACCTCTCATCAATTTACCAACATTTTCCAGAAACTTAAAATTCCTTGATTAGTCCAAGTTTTCCGTTTTTCCCCTAAGCTTACCACCCTCATGTGTACAGGATTCAAAAACTTATATAACTCAATATGATAAATTTATAGCTAATAGTCAAACGATCCATAAACGACGAAATGATACAAATAGCGCTGAAAGAAGAAACTTTGCAGGGTTTTCGAAGTGCCCAATTCACCATAAATGCCAATACGATACTGCTCAAAATAGTATGTTACTACAGGAAGAAGATATGACGCGTGGAGATGTACAAATTGGTGATATTTCATTTCGTGCAGTATGCGTAAAAGCCTTCAGACAATTTGTATGAAGAGAGAAATAAAGTAATTTTTTATTTCTACATTTTCTTAGCAGAGAAAACTTAAAAGATTTCCATGTTCCCTTACAGATTTAAAAATAAAGTCTTAACTAATTTATTTAGGCTTACTTTATCAGTACTCCGGCATTGTAACGTGTAAAACGTAATGAAACGTGACGTCAAAACGAATGAATCTTGCACACACTGCACACAGTATGCAACAATGCGAGACACTACAACGTAACGCAAAAATAATAAGGAACTGATTGAGGAAAGGGGTTGTGTACACCTGTATGTATATGAGGATGGCGTGTTGCGACAGCTGTAGTACGTGTTGCGAATTTTCTGGGTAGTGTGCCAACACTAACTGCGCAGTCACTATCGTCCAAATTGGTGTGCTTATTGAAAACCAGAATTATGGCCCCTTTGATTCCTTGATAAAACAAAATAGTGTGAGAACTGGAAATAAGATTCACCTTAGTGGCGCTTTAAGCAGTCTGACGAGTTACTTTGGCCCGGTCCCGTCCAGACTAAGTAGGAACACACACACACACACTTGATCTTACCAATCTGAAGTAAAGTGTACCATTTGTACACCCAGCAACACAGCACTCTGGTAGTAAAAACACTTGGGGACAGAATAAATACATACGCAAATAGGTACACTAGGAGAAAACTTGCTACTACTACGAAATGACAACAACGGGCGAATGTGTGTGAAAAATATCTGGACGTTTAATTGAGCTCAGGATAACTTGACTTTTCCCAGGAAAACAAAATAATTCATCCAGATGGCAATACAAATTAGCAGATTATCTGTGGCTCCGAAAATATTAATCATATACTTAATTGAAATATTTCTGCTTGGGGTAGTGGCCTTTGAAACACTAGTGCCCTCGCGATGGTTAGAAATTAAAATACTTTAAAATGTTGAGAAGTTACGCCAAAGTTCTATAGTATTCCTCCAAAAAATAATTACTTTAGTTATAACGTTTGCAATCAGCTAGCGTCAGAGCAAGAGTTCAGTTCTTGTTTGCCGTAGTAAATGTAAATTCCGTATGAAAAACATGGCGGCGTGAAAAAATGTTCCAGAAGGTTGAATTAACGGTGTTAGGTGAAAACATTATTTGGAATTTCTTAGCTGTAATTAACGTCACTCTTAGAATTTCGATCTTGAAGTTCCCGATGATTAGGTACGCCGACGAGGCATCTCCCCGGATGCACATCAGCCCTGGGTGACGCCTTCCCTATATGTAAGCACACGGCTTACGGCGCTAGTATACAGTTCAATGGCGCCTTAACGGACGTCTCACGAGCTCTAGCTAACCTCTCTGAAAGCTACGCGGAGGGAAGCAATGCAGGCCTACTTATTGCTTTAATCACCTTGCGTCTTCGTGTCTGGTAGACGGCCTGCAATTTCAGGGGTGCGAACTCCGACTTCCCTATTAAAAATCTAAATGTAAAAATTACTGTACAGCCCACCCGGGCTGTCTGCCTGACGTCGCGTAACAAGATGTCCGTCTTCTTCGTTGAAAACTTACGAATGTTCTTAAGGTCGTTTGGGAGCTGGAATCCTGGTTACTCCGCAACCTTCAATACATGTAAACACGAGAACTTTAAATTAATTCAGCTTGAAATCTAATTGAGCTATCTTTATGGTTGAAATTGCTTTTGAAAGAAGCTAGTTCAATTTTAACACACGAAAAATATGATTAACGAAATACATTAATTTCACAGTAATTTTTAAAAACATGTTTTAGAAATTTCTTCGAATCCGCTAGTTTTCTATGAAGTTCATTGATAAATTATATATTCCTACGAGGGCAAAATTTTGAAACTTGCATTTTCTGTTTACTCCCCATTCAGAAGTACTTATCCAGAAGTTCTAAATTAATGTTAGGCCTAACAGAAAAAAAATGGCGCTAGTATAATAAGCCTAAAGAATTGGATGACTGGCATATGTTAAAAATGTATTTCATTTTTGTAAATTATCCCAAAAGATGGTTTTCACGGACAGCATGTTTTACAAATTATATAGCATTTACAGATAAAAACTTTTATTCGTATCATTTCCTCACTGGATAATTGATACATTTTACTCACTGGCTTACTGGCTTTCCTCTCTAGTCATCCCGTTATGCGTAGCTTCTGCACCTGTTTACTGTGGTTGTAATGCTAACGGGTCTCCCATATATATATACATCAGCTAGTGTCCAACTGTGGCGGAAAAATATAGCGTATAATTTTCTATTGTATTTCAAAAACATTGCAAACGATGACCCTTACATAAGATTTTATATTTAAGTTTCATGTATAAAAATGTCGTGTTGACATCAATCACATCGTCTGTGCTACGAAAGCCCGTTGCAAGGATAGGTCCAGTGTCCTTTGTCTATTCACACATGTTCTGTGTTACACAGTTAACAAATAAACTGTAATTTTACATATAAACAAAATATAACCGTAGTGAGTGTGTGAGAGAGTGAGAGAGAGAGTGTGAGAGAGTGTGAGAGAGAGTGTGTGAGAGAGAGTGTGTGAGAGAGAGTGTGTGAGAGAGAGAGTGTGAGAGTGTGTGTGCGAGTGTGTGTGCGAGTGTGTGTGCGAGTGTGTGTGCGAGTGTGTGTGCGAGTGTGTGTGCGAGTGTGTGTGCGAGNGAGAGTGTGTGCGAGAGTGTGTGCGAGAGTGTGTGCGAGAGTGTGTGCGAGAGTGTGTGCGAGAGTGTGTGCGAGAGTGTGTGCGAGAGTGTGTGCGAGAGTGTATGCGAGCGAGCGTGAGTGCGAGCGTGTGAGTGTGAGCGTGTGAGTGTGAGCGTGAGCGTGTGAGCGTGTGAGCGTGTGTGTGTGAGTGTGTATTGCGTCAGCAACCTATAGAGTGCGAGAGGCCAAAAAAAAAAAATATATATATATATATATTCGGCAAACGGAGCCTACAAAATCGAAGATGGAAACATGCATTAGTTAACAATAAAAAAACAATATTTAACAACAGAGAATGTTAGAAAGTACGGATGTTTTTTTTTCCATGTCCCTGGTTTATGCTGGCAGAATAATCAGAGGGCAGCCTTGCACACTAAACTAAATCTGAACTTACACCAAAACAACAAGGCACATGAAAACACCACCCCCACTATTTGGTTCAGAATTCAGGACACTTTTCCCCCCAAGTTGTAGGCAGTCCCAAACTTCAGCGTCACATAGGAGGGTTTGTGCTGGATTCAGTGAGAACGAGCGGAAAATATCACGGTGGCATTGAGGCACCGATTCAAGGGAGATCGTCCCCCCCCCCCCCNCTTCCACAACACCTAAGAGAAAAGAAATCAGACAACACAACACCGACATAATGTCGCAATCGCTCGAAGGAATGCAGCACATTACACACAGCACTGGTGGAAGTGAAGACATTGTGGAGGAATCTGACACCTGCTCATCTTTATTTTCAAATGAATTCCGTCGTAGGTAGAGTGAGTGCGAAGACAAGGATGTGGAATAAGTCAAAATGAAATTAGTTTCGCTATAGTGTGACATCTGTACTACTGGCTGTAGTGATCTTACACGCCGACTGGGATGAGTGGTCTTCGTCTATGTGCTTCTAGTGATTTTTTTTTTTACGAAATAATAAACACTGAACTGTTTCTATGAACTGGACTAAGGCACATACGGAGATTTTTCGTGACAAAAAACGGATCATCTCTTACTCACACTCTAGGCTACACATTTTCTTGCGTCCCGAGTACAGAAATTATTCACAGTTTGTTTCGCCATGTTTACCTTCACGCTCAAGCAAAACGCCTGTGCATGTTATGTTTTTGTGTGTTATCTTGTAAGCGTTGTGTGAGGAATTTAACTCGGATTATAGAAACACTGTCAGTTGCAAATGTTTCGATCAAAAAACTTAATCGTTGCATCAAAAAGCACCTGTGTTCATTTGTTTTAATTTTCTTTACACCTGAAAAATAAGGTGTAATTTCTCGAAACTGTTTGGTTGAAAACATATTGGCCAACTTATCACGAACTTTATACTAGGTCAACCGTGAGTTTTAATCACATATGTTACAAAATTATTAGGCCCGTTCGACAGTGAGAATAATAAGTGTGTATGTATGTATGTATGTATGTATGTATGTATGTATGTATGTATGTATGTATGTATGTATGTATGTAATATATATTATATATATATATCACCCGGACAAAAATAATTCAATCCTAGTTTTACCCACAACGCAAAATATACGACACTGATTAACTGGACTAGCTGTACTGAACTTTCACTACGACATAAAAATTGATTTATATAGTCATTGACTTGTATACCAAGAAACAACACAGGACATTGGAATTTACTCTGTAAGGCATGCTTTAAAATTAACGTGTCGTTTACTTTAGAGAACTGTGGAAATCAACGAGATATTAATTTCAGTGAAAATATTTATATTCAACATGTTCCACCTACTGCATTCAAATATTAGTAAGCCATTCAATAAGACACACACGAGAGGGTACATACAATTGATTTAGCAAACATGAGTGAAAAAAGAGGCTGCGGAGGTGCAGTGGTTAGATTACTTACCATCTCTCATCACGGCGAACCGGGTTGGTCATCCCTGTGGGTTCACTCCCGAGTTTCTCAAGTGGGAAACGTGGCGGACATTGCTGCTGCTCCGTTGGTTTTCTCAGGGTACTTCCATTTCTCCCAACACTGCATTTTGTCGCTGCTCCATATTCATCTGACTTCACCCTCATCGGCACTGAAGATCTCTGCCGTTAAGCGCCGCCCACATATCTCGCTATCACTACGAGCTGAAAATTATCTCGAGGAAATATCTGACGTGGATAAGTATCACAAATCAATCCGACACATGGCGTACCAGGACGGAAACGTCAAAGTAACGTTCGCAGGGTGATCGATTACACTACAACTTGGTGGTCTTAGTGAATAATAACACGATCGAGACAAACGCGGGCTTGTTCGGCCGGGTATGACTACGCAGCGAGCTCCGCAGGGTGGGGGTCCGCGGCGACTGGCGGTCATGTTGAGTGCGGGCGAGAATTCCCGGGCAGCAGGCCCACATGCCACGACTCCGATGTCTCAGTATGCTGATCTTGCCGCGACACAAAAAATACATCGTCTATATCTGTCAATTTAAGCCATAAAAGCCAAGTATCGATTTCGTTATTTTCGTTGTGTTTCCATAACCCGAAGAAAATATAACCCGTTAACACAAACTTATTCACGGTAAACAAACGACTGTGTTCCCGACACAGCCACCCCCCTCCTCTCTCCCAACCATCAAACTTACCCCTGGATCTTTGCCTGGTGGCGTTGCTGCCGTATTGCTAGTAATGTTAGATACTGCAGCACTGATTTTCCTTTTTCGTTAATTGTAGGTTTTTAGCGTCATATATATAAAAATCATTAAAACCGTCATAAGTGTTGTGTGTGTGTGTGTGGGGGGGGGCAAGGGGGCAGTTGCTCCTCTACTTTTTAGCCAGCAGAACCATTGCCCTTCCCCTCCCCCGGGTGTTTGGCCACTAGTTTAGTTTGTAATAAGTAATAATTTATGTTACTTGCCTCATTCTTTTTCTGAAAAATACTGGTACTTTAATGTTTCAATTAATTAGGTTTTGTAGAGATTTTAATACGTCTTTTGAATCAGAATGCTAGTTTTCTAGGATTCTTTATAATTCGCATTGCATTTTCAAGAAAAAAATTCGTTTATTTTCTTAAATATTTGTAACTGGTGGTGTCTAAAACCTTGCTATAAATGTAAATAACTGTTACATTGGTGCACAACACACATTGATACAGATAAGTATATTAAAATAAACGTGAGCGTGGTTATATAAAATTTTATACCTCGTCCCCCCCCCCTAACCATCCTTTCAGGCCACCTACGAGAAACTAAAATTCTATGCCTATGATGACGGTTAATACATGGTTTATTTTTATTAAGCACACGGGTATATTTATTACGAGTAAAAATATATAGAAATTGAATTTTGGCTTAGCTCCTCAAATATCGCTGTAGTTTCTATGCATCCAATATATTGACCAAAAAAAAAAAAATCAAGCTCTATTCGACTTCTAACTGTCGCGGCGAACTTGTGGGTCTCTGCAACTGAAAATGTGTCCTGGGGTGCTTGGTGATCGAGGTCTGTAACTCAATAAACTGGATTTGCAGAAAAATTAAAATGATACAGTGGTACAAATTTGCCATTTTATGGATATTGATAGCACAGCGCTTTCAACATAAAATAAAACTGAGGCAGTCGTATCGCTTATCGCCCATTAGTTGAACTATAACACTGATTTACGCTCGGTAATTTATTTGTACTTCTGAATAACCTCAGTTATATGAAATACTAGCGAACCGGCCCGGCTTCGCCCGGTAACAATTAAGTTTTTACAGAGATACTTTGAAAAACAAAAATGGTTACTGTGGGTCATCCTTAAAAGACATACATATGCTATCGCGAAATTTTCTGTAGACCTTTTTGAGAACTACAATTATGTAGTACATTAATTTGATGTATTTCTTATGGTTTAGTCAGTCATGCAAGCGCCCTAAAAGCTGTTTTTTTACGACTTTATTACAAACGGTTCGACATTTCTCTACTATCCTTACATAAAATATAAATGTATTATACACCAAAACCTTCCTCAAGAAATTATCTTAAATTATGTTAAAAACCGCATCACAAAATCCATCAAGTAGTTTAGAAGTACTAAGCGAATACACAGACAGGCGCGGATAAGCGACTTTGTTTTATACTATTTAGAGAAGAAGAGAGGAGACTAACAAATTTTGGTGACCAACGAAAGGAAGCAAAACTCTTTTGCCGGACTGCTGTAGTAGAGAATCCAAGTACCACGTAATGTGAAACGATGGTACACAGACCGCAGTGCAGTCTACATGGAACGTAAAGTGTCTTAGTTTCGGAGGAATAAATCCCCGCCCATCAAGTAAATTGACTTGAGACTTATTCGTACAGCAGCTTTCGGTAACGGATGGGAACAGAATATTGCAACAAACTTCTTAATGGCACTCATAAAAAAAAAAAAAAAAAAATCAGATAATTTCTTAATTTGTTGCAATAGGCTGAAGGCACGCGAGAGCTAATAGTGACACCACACGTAGCTTCAGTACTAACTGTGGGCGTGACGCCATGTCACGCCACGTCGTAAGTAAATCTGCGCCAAGGTCAGTAAATATGTGCCGCATATAAAAATCTTGAGACACAGTTGAAGCCATCCAGGTAGGCGTGCCTACGAAAGTACGAGATGATGACAATTCCGAAATTGGATAATCCTACAGATGACAACCTGTTTAGATTTACACGCGAGGTAAACCTGCACATACACTCTGGAATGGGTCACGAAATGTTGACAGGAAGTTTAATCCTGCATTAAAAAATAATACCGGCGCGAAATTTGCAGCTTTATGTGAACCGGAACTGAACATTTACTGTAATTTTCGAAAACCCCGATCACCACTTAGAATTGACCATTATTCTTATTTGGGTGATGATTCAGAAGTTGGTCTTTCACACCACAGTGTTTCAGTGACAAATACAACTATACCCTACTCGGAAGGTTGAATTTGAGCACATGGGCTTTGTACAAAAAGGGGACGGAGAGAGGAGTGAGGGAGGGGGTAGAGAAATGAGATGCTGCTCTCACAACCTTAAAGTCTTATCGTCAACATCCTGGTATTTTCAGAGTTCACGCCGATGTGATTTACAGCGTCATGCACAAGTGTTTAAACAAGATAAGCCCAGAGCCTTGCTAAATACCAAACTTGCTACGCAACATGCCATCCACGGCGTGACTTACAATTTTAGTTTCGTTCAATGCAAGCCTATTATAGCAGTCCTTTCAAATTAACGTAACTCGCCTCGTCCTCTTCCCCACTTAAGAGAAAGGTTTTCATTTTTCGGTGTCCTTGCTACAGCTATTCTGGCATAATGTTAGCTTTTATGTACTTATTATCAACAGCTGCCGAACTATAATTGCTGGAAATAAGACCTGTTAACACTGACATCCAAAACTCGTTAATTGAAAATAATATGTTTTAAGTAGTATTTCATTTTTAAAAAAAAACTATTTCACAACAATATTAAGCACATTAGCTGCAAGAATTTGTAAAGCTGAAAATTCAATCTTGCCGTTATGTAAAAACTGGAATTAGAACAGAGAACTGAAAACTTCGATATAAGATGTCAAGCAACTGAGCATAGGAATGGTCTCAATTATATCAGACAAACTAGTCTGCCGCCACCTGCTCTTGAGAGGAGTTCACACACCTTGAAACTTTCAATGCCAACTTCCTCATAAAAATGCATGCGATATCAAAACCTTGATATCAAACGCTGCATTGTTAGAGAATTTCGTACCAAGCCAATAAAAGGGCGGGATTTCAACATTCCGTATTTATATGGCATTCTTTGATCTTTACCGTACAAACAATTGGAATAACACCAGCCTTACTAAAAAGCTCAAAAATGCTACAGATCATAAACTTTGCGAAACTCCTGTGCATTTCAAGTTTCTGTAAAAGTTCTCACAAGTTAGTCCAATCTAGAATATCCTGTTAGTGCAAAACATGACTATTTTCAGAAAATATATTTAAAAAAAATTCCCTGACGAATTGTAAGGCAAAAAATTTATAAAACTCAGGACGAACCATAAATACGTTTAAGCTGCTGGTCCAGAATAATATTTCAATTTATTTATTCCCCCTTTCTTTAGACTGGTGAGGTTACGGCTTGAATGCCTTTTCTCACACTTGACCAAGTGTAACATATTTTACACATTCGTAAAAAAAACATGATAAAATTAACAAGAAGCGGCACAAATTATAACCCCTCGAATAGATTAAATCCTCAAAAGTGATCTGTTCTAACTAATTATGTATCTTGACCGGAACTAGATAAGAGTAAAATGTTTAATGAAATTAAAATTGCAATGGCACTATCATACGTATCATAATCAGCATTACTAAACATGCATGTAAATGTGTAGAATCTGCAACGAAACTAAGAGGAAAATGCGATGCCAACACAGCGATTGACACTCAACTCGCCGAGCTAAGTGCACGGTACAGCACTTACAGATTAATTACCTTATTTCCTGCGAACACGTCCATACACGTAACATGACTATTAGGACCTACGTTACACACAGCTCTCCAGGGCGAAGCACTTGATTTGAGCAAACAAACTAGTACTTGTTTTGTATGCTTGCAAATCAGTTCTCGCCGTATGCACAGGGAGCAGATCGGGGGCGTACACAAAATCCCGAACAGGAGGACAACGGACTAACGCTAAGTAGTTGCGTAACCAGACACATTCCTGCATCTACGTACACAACAAGCTTGGGAAGGACGATAACAGAATTCCAAGAGAAATATAACAGGGAGGGGGGTTAGTGGGTGTGAATTGTCGACAAGTAGCGTGGCGCCAAGCTACACACTCATCCGTTATTCATAATTCGAACGCATTCCCCGGGTAACTCGCGTCCTGCTTCGCGGCGCCGGCTGGGCAAACAAAAACACCATCAATCACGCCTCCAAGAGTGCGCGGGAGAGAGGTGTAAACTGCTCGCGTTTGTAGACGTGGCCCCAGGGGGAGGGAGAGATCAAACTCAACAGGCGACCTGGGTCTCTATCAGAGACACTTGAGTAGTCAAATAGCCCCATTTAGGTGACGGCCACCGCCACTCCGCCCAAGTCGTAAAGATAAGAGTCTGTGAGTCACTCCTATCGCAGAGGCTCTTCAGAGGTAGAAGTCCTGCACTACACTCCACCCAGACACTCACCCAGCTTCGATCAAAGACGGAGACCTTCAAGACGCCTGCACAC
>NQII01002211.1:77462-94689 GCA_002778355.1 Clitarchus hookeri
ATATATATATAAATCATTATTAACTTATAAATAACATGAACAAAACATGGAGAAAACAGCTACGTTGGTAATGCTTACTACGATGCGCAGTAGTTCTGCACGAGAGTGAACGAATGCGGTGCGTTGTCCCTTTGCTGTAATTTTCTAGACTGACTCGGCTAAGCTTTTGTTTGCACGAGGCGGAGGAATATCGTGGAAGTAGAACTTTAGCAGGGCCCCCAGAAAAGTTGGAAGTTACCGTGAACGGACGATAACCATCGGCGACATCGTCCGACCACGAGCGGAAATCTGGAGAGCGACTCTAAAACACAGTTCGTCCTTGGTGTCGGTGGAAGCCGAGCGCGCGATCTAGCCGCCGCGGCACCGCGGAGGGCAAGACGTTCCACGAGAGAGGGTAACGGGACGGCCGGCAGGTAGATGGAGTGGCGAGCGGCCGCAGAGAAACAGGACTGGTCCACTGTGCGGCACCTTGTACGGCCACTTGCGACACTCGCGGCCCGGGGAAAGTGCACCACCACCACCGCCGCCATAGTCTCTGCTGCACGGTCCGGCCCGCGCGCCGTTTTAAGGGCGTTTGCCAAGATTGCCAGCCATTACTCTTTCCTCGCCAAAACCTAAATTTCTAACTCTTAGTTTTCACATAAACACACATTAAAATCACAATTTTACTGTTTTAGAAATTGTGAAACAATGAAGAGGTCGCTTTCGCACTTATGAAAGCCCTCTATATTTTACTAGCAGAACTGCCCGGCTTTGGCCCGGGTATAATAGGAAAACCTGCGATATCTTTTAAGATATTCATTTAAATAATATGGTGTAAATGACAAATTTGATTTTAACTAAATGTTTAAGGTAACTAACTTATATAATTGAATAAGGATTAATACCATGCCGGTCACAACGGCTTCGCAAGGGAACCATTATTTTTTATCAAACTTTGAAAGACAAAAATGGTTACTGTGGGTCATCTTTATAAGATAAACATATGCTATCGTGGACTTTTCTGTAGACCTTTTAGAGAGCTACAATTATGTAGTGCATTAATTTTATGTATCTCTTATAGTTTAGTAAGCGTAAGCTACGTAATCGCCCGAAAAGCGGGTTTTTACGATTTTATTACAAACGGTTCGACATTTATCTATTGTCCTTACATTAAATATGTTTTATACACCAAAACCTTCCTCAAGAAATTCTCTAAATTATGTTGAAAACCGCATCAAAATCCATCAAGTAGTTTAGAAGTACTAAGCGAATACACAGACAGACGCGGATAAGCGACTTTGTTTTATACTATTTAAAGATTTTAGCTGTATACGAACCTTCGAGTGCGGTGGAATGTACACACTGTGTTGATTGCCTACAGAGCAATATTTATTTTAAAAGGTGTTTAAAATTATAAAAAATGGCTGAAAGGAAAAAGTAACTGGGGCCTGTAAAGTGCTCACTTTACCGTGAACAGCCTATACTCTGTGTGTTGACGTTACGTCGAGCCCACGAGTCACGGCCAAGAGACGCGAATGACTTCGTAGCCAGGACCTCGCCACATCAAGTTTGTTTTATCCGTCCGCAGCAGCGTTGCCAGGCCATGGGGTTTGTCCCGTTTCCTAGGATTTTTCTTACGGAAAAAAAATGGGATGGAGTGACTTTTTTGCTTCACACACACACACATAAAATGGGGGCGTTTTAAGAAGAGCCTATTCACCATTAAAAACATTTTTAACACTAAAGAAATAATTACTTTCCTGAATGTAGAGCATCATTCTTAAGCCTATAAAACAATGTCCATTAGCAAGATATATTCTCTGTGCTATACATGTGGCTTATCAAAAATTCCAAGCATTCGTGATGATACATAATTCTTTCCTTTTGAAAAATAGTCTTTTTCCAGTTCTCGTGCTGTGCAATTCAAGTTCTATAGTGTGAATCAGGAAAACTTAAGTCCTCTAAATTTCCCAAACATTGGCTACTGGTTTAATAAGGATTTATTCATGAGATGGCTGTATAAAAAAAAACTCAGTGTAAATCACGCATTGTGGTAAATAGCTATGAAGAAAGTGATTTAGACAGATATATGTTAAACAATACACCACTGAGGCCGGCATCAGTATAATATTTTTAACTAAGGGGCATTTTACAGTTAAATAGGACATGCCTAATCTCAAATAGTTATTTTCGAACTCAAACACTGGCAACACTGTTGGCCCGTCGCAGCGCGGAGTGGCAGCAGTGACTTTGAAAACGACACGCGCCAAGGACAATGCCTCCAAGTTTCAAAATAAAACCTGCTGGACGCAGCAAAAAAAAAAACCGTGCGAATGGCACGCGTTACTCTTTTCTCGCAAGGCGCAGTGACGCAACCGTAAATCTGATACGGGGAAGGGATTCACCAATAAACTAACAAACCTCTTGGTGTGATCGTCTATTAATCAAATATAAGACATAGTAGCTGTAACTTATTTAAGCTGTACTAGATAAAATATTCAATTATTAATTACGAGTAGAGTTTGTAACTCTTTCAGAGCCAGACGGGGGTACAGTGATCCCCATAAACCAACCCCTTCTATCTCGTTTATACCAATGCACGAAGTGGTTCTGTTTCGCAAATCATAGTTTCCCACACCGGACAATGAAGACCTGCATTTTAACTTTCGAGCCAGCTTTATTTTTATCGTGTCTTAACTGAGCGAGATTGCGCATTCGAGAGAGCCTGGGTTCGAATCCCAGTCCAGCCATTATGATTTCGGATTTTCCATGATTTACCTAAATCACTTCATGTGAATGCTGGAATGGCTCCTTACTGCGATGCAGGCCATGGCAGATTCCTTCTCCATTCCTAACGACCTCGCTGTCGACGAGACATTACCCTACATACCTTTATCGTGTAGAACCTACTAACCTAGCATTTCTTTTACAAATCAGTCTTTGTGGCGCGTAGCGACTTCTGACTACCGGGCAAGTATGACTGTGTGTGTATATAGGTATATACATATATGTGTGTGAATGTGTGGTGTGTGCGCGCGCGCTTTTTTTCTAGAAATAATGTAGGAGCGCCAATAAAAAAATTGTTCTTGCGAGTAATACTTCATTTCACGTCCGAAATCTAGTTTTTTTTTTCATACTGAGGTTAAACAAGTATTTTTACTATAATATTTAGTTAAAATATACTGAAAAAATAAGATTCTTTAAATCCAACAAGCGTTCATATAAAACGTGCTAAAAGGGTAAAAATTATTTCGACATCGATCAAATTGACTATTTGTATTCGTAATAGCAAAAAAAAAAAAAAAATATATATATATATATATATATATATAACTGCGATAATACCTCGCACGATTCCGTCATTCATAATTTACGGAGAGGAAGTTTCCATGACCAAAACAAGTTCCCCCCTCCCCCAAACCCCTGTTATTTTCCAAAATCCTCGATGGGCTCATTACATAGTCGCTTAGCATGCCAGAACAATGTTTCCCCCGCAGGTTGAGATCCGGGTTCAAGAGTCCGTCGATCCCAAACCGGAATACTGGCCGGCGTGGGATAATGCTCGCCATTTTCTGCGCGCGGCGATACAATCTGGCCGTAACTAATGTTTGCGGTACCCCAAGAGCTCACTTGCCTGGTCGGCGCACACTGCTCAAAGCCTAAGCCAATACAAACCCTGCTGGATACGCCCCTCACAGAGTGGCTCGCAGTATCCTTATAACAAATCCCCTGGCATTTCCAGGTTTTCCTTGACTCTAGCCACCCTGCCACCTACCAAATAACCCATCCACATTACGGTATCAAACCACAATAGCAGACATACAAATTTTAAAAAAAAAATTGCTAGGAAAAATATTTTTAAACAATTACGCGTCAAAATTGTTGTGATAACATCTATTATAAGTTTGTTTGTATACACGCAGCCTTCAACAGTTGTGGGACGCACTGCAGACAGCATGGCTCCAGATACCCGTGGAGACCTATCAGCGCCTGACTCAGTCACTGCCAGCTCGTCTAGCTGCTGTCCGTGCTGCGAAGGGCGGTTACTCTGGATACTAGCAGCTGGTCATCATGTGACTCGACTGTGCCCAGTTTCTGATCAACGTCCCGAGCGCGGATTAAGTTTGCACAACAGGACATAACAAACATTAACTTCACATCACAGTGAGAGACAGCCCGATTAAATTTCCAATATCATGGGCATTCCTTTTACATCCATTTAAGTTGATGGGATCACATTAGGAGACTGGTGTTAGTATTGCAGACATTAAGGGAGGAAGGAGTGACACTTAACCCAGACACAATTACATGGGCAAAAAGTCATGTAAAATATTTAGATTTCGTAATGACGAGCACGACACGACAGCCAGAAACGACGGCAGGAGAATGAGACGAAACTTTAAATTATATTTTATTCAGTGTTCACAATACCCTGACGACACCTTCCGGAAGTGTGTTGTACTGACTGTTCGGAAATCCTATAACAACGCATCCACACATCCAATATTTACTATACGAATCTCACTATAAATAAATAATTCTTTGCTTTTTTTACAATACCTATTTTAATTTATACAAATAAAAATGTATATAACAGAACGAAGCATGATTTTGGCGCCATGTTAGATTATTATTTACAACAGTAGGGAAATATGCACGTAATTTAGTTTTGTAATGCTGTATTTACATTCTTTGCGCACCTCGACGAGCACGACACGACGGGAAGTAGAAATGTCGGGGGCTGTGATTCTGTCGGACTGGCGTCACGGTGACATTGCTTTTCATTGGCTGCTACTCAGATTTCGTTGTCTCTTACTGTGACTCCAGCATAACGCTCAAATGAGTTGCTTTGATAGGAAATACGCACACGCTTCATAGCAATCAAAATACGATGCTTTTCCTCATAGCTCGCAATTAAAACGTTGCGTACATGCCCACGTGCGACACGGTGCTTGCGCCGTTTGATTGAAGCGAGTTACGTGAAGTTGTGCGATTGCTCATACGCCTCGTTTCGGGTGACGCAACAGGTGGCCTCTGTCAAGGGCATCGTATGCAGAACCCGGCCGACCTTGGGCTTTAACCACACAATGAGCATGTCATCTGTCTTTCATGGGAATGAACCCAAGCTGAAAACACTTAATACTCTATATAAACCACCTTTTTATCGGCTTTCGGGGCCTTTAATATCACGCCAAATAGTTATCAGCTTACTTCTTTCCACTCAGCGCGCCGTAAGGATAGTTTACATAAAGTGGTAGCCGCTAAGAAATTACAGAGAGTTCCATCTCTTGTCGGAGTTGTTAACCCAGCATTGTCTAGATACCGTTATCGCGCTATTTAGTTTCGTGCTGTATCAGCCACTCTTCACTTCAAATCTCTTACTACGGCGTTGCTAAAACTAATGTTTATATAAAATTAAAATTTCTCATCATAAATTGCTAAAACAATTTTTTTTTCTAAAAGTTGGTTTTAATGAAATTAATTTTTTTTTTCTTTAAAGTTTGGTACAATTAAATTTTTTTTTACCTGGAGCCGTTAGGACTGCGGCCGCCATTGCAGATTGGTTAACTACGTGTGGATGAGTACATGGGGGGAAAACGCGTATAAACTACCCAAATGTGAATCGCCCATCCGTAGAAATTTTTTTCCCCGACAAGAAAATCGAACCGCAGGCATCTAGAGGGAAACAAATGAAAGAGGGGTCCGCTCATTCTTGGTACACAAGTGTTTTCGAACGCGTAACTAAACTTTCTAGAGAGCCAATGTAAACGACGCGTGTCTATGGAGAAGTTACAAAATCGGCAACCGCAGACGTGAAAATTTCGTGGCTCATGCAAGCAACAGATTAGAAACGCGGTAAGACGGGTGCCATCTTGATCATTTCACTCACTGCAATTAGCGGATAACGTGGAATGAATCCCTAGTTGAGGGCTGCTTTGAGTTTCCACAGAGTGATTGCGAAGTACAACCAACACGAAGAACAAATTTGCCGAGACCAAGCGTTGAGAACTTAGTTTCTTGATAATTTTAGATTATTTCGAACTCTCGCGTCATTATTTCTTCATTTTTGGAGTACGCTCCCTTTGTTCGGGTTGGTTCATTTTTATCTGGGTCTCTTCCGACGCATCACTACAGCTGAAATACAAAGCCACTTTCTGTTTGCACTACAGGCCAACACCACTAACGTCAACTTAATTCATTTCACAGTAAGTTCATAACGCACGGGATGTAAGACCAAAGAATTTTAGATGCGAACGCGACAACGAAAGGAAGGTGCTTACAGATAACGCTGCCCTGCGGCGCTGTGTAGGGTCTGGCAGACTCAAGCCACATTGCTGTGATTGGACTAGAGCAGTGATTCCCAAAGTTCTATGAACCGCGACCCATTACAAAAAATACCAAAGTTCAGGACCCACTTTAATGCCTTATGCGAGAAACTGGCTCACTGAGTGGGTCGGCGCGAATGGCGGCCGCGGGGGTCGCACTCACTGCGTACTCTGCGTAGTATTTTACGTCTGATTGACAGTTGCATTGCGTGTGTGTAGGTTCTAAATTATAATATTTATAACTCGTGCATATGTTTATGTATGAAATTATATTTTTCGGGACCCACCAAATTTTAGTCTGCGACCCACCAGTGGGTCGCGACCCATACTTTGGGAAATACTGGACTAGAGGACATAACCATGACTGACCACACGAAGCATGGTCTGCACCAGAGTCGTGCTGGCAAGGGGAAACTCGCTGACGTCATTGCCGGTACGATTCTTACAGACCATGGATCTATTCGAAAAAAATCGAAGTATTCGTTGGAAACAGTGGAAAATTTTTAGGCTAAATAAGTCCACGCCCATAAGGCCTAATTCATGTAACAAATAAGTTTTACTTTCAGGCTCAATACCAGAAACATTCAATAATTGTTCAAATTTTAATAAAACCCACAATAATTAATGAAAATAATTTGTACTTATTCCATCAGAATATTAGAGGTTTAACAAGCAAAATTGATGAGCTTAAATTATCCGCAGAACGCAACTTGGAAGTACAAATATTATGTTTAACAGAAACACATTTAACTGAATCTTCTGCTAAGCAAACTAAAATTCCTAGTTATTCCCTCTGTTCTACTTATTGTAGAAATAGTATGACTATGGGGTGGTACCTGATTTTTCATTAAAAATAATGTAAGTTGTAAAAATTACATGTATCTACTATGCGAAGATCAAGTGTGAGTGCAGTTATGTATAAGTAACACCTGACAACTGTAAAAAAGTGGGATCCTCACTATACAGCCCACCTCTTCTGCCAACTTTGGTAACTTCTTAAAACTTCTTGAAGCAAACCTTAAAGTCATTTACAGAACCAATCTAGAAATTATTCTCTGTGGAGACTTAACATTGATTATTTAGTGAAAGCAACCAAAAAAATTAACTTGATAGTCTACTCAGTACCTTCAACATTAAACCCATAGTAAACTTTGCTACCAGAATAGAAGGAACCAGTCAGACAGCAACTGATAACATTGTCATCGATAGTAACGCAGTTGCAGAGCGCCACTGTCTCCCGGTAATAAATGGCTTATCGGATCATGACGCACAAATATTAATTACAGTATGTCCTCCATAAAAATGCCCTCCAAAAGCATTTCTTATAAGAAAATACGAAATTTTTCGCTGGAAAATGTCTTAATATTGAAACGTGAGCTTAGCAGGGAGCAATGGTCAACATTGTATACTTGTACTGAAGTAAATGAAAAATTCAACTCTTTTTCTTAACCAAGTTCTCCATTGTTTTGAAAAATGTTTCCCATCCAGACTAACCCACAGTAACAGAAATCCAAAGAAAAATGTATGGCTCACCAAAGGAATAAAAATCTCCTGCGAAAACAAAAGAAACCCGTAGAAGACCGCCATAACCAGCAGCAGCCCCGACACAATGAATCACTACACGAAAAACTGCAACATTCTGAGCAAGGCCGTAAAATATGCGAAAAAGAATTTTTTCTATAAGCTCATTCAGAATTCTCATAACAAAATAAAAACTACATGGAATATTGCAAAAAACACAAGAGGAAGAACAGAGCAATGTCCAGTTGTAAACCTCAAAGTAAACAACTGCATATCCTCAGACCCTGAATTAGTCGCAGATACATTTAATTAATACTACTTAAATGTCGTAGAAAACATGATTAACAAAAATATTAAACTTATATATAAAAAACATTCCTACACTCCAAGGAACTGAATACCCTGCTAAATCTTTTACATCACAACTTGAAAAGAAGTGGAGAAAACAATCAATTCTTTGCAACCATAATTATCAAGTGACTACGATGGCATTAGCTGTAGGTTACTAAAGCAATGTGGTTTAGAATTCAGTGTTCCATTAAGCCATATTTGTAATGCTATCTTCAATACAGCATTGTTTCCAGACAGACTCAAATGGGCTATGGTAACACCATTGTTCAAGGTGACAAGACACAAGTAACCAATTATAGGCCTATCTCACTTATTACCTACTTTTCAAAAGTAATTGAAAAACTAATTTACAGGAGATAGCTGCAACTTTTGAGAATCACAAAATTTTATCACATTTTCAGTTTGGCTTTAGGAAAAACGCGTAACAAATAACAAATTGCATTCTTAACGCACTTTATAAAAATATGCCATCAAATGGAATATTTTGAGACCTCACTAAAGCATTTGACTGTGTAATTCACAACATACTTATAGAAAAATTAAAGTTTTATGGAGTCTCAGGTACACCCAATAAACTAATAAGCTCATACCTTTCAAACAGACAAGCGCTGATCATAGGAAAAACTGCTTCATTCTACTCTGAACCAGGAAAAATCAAGCAAGGGGTCCCTATTCCTAGTTTACATAAATGACTTCCCATGTGACATAACGCCAGGCATTACTCCAATTTTATTTGCAGATGATACTAGCATCTTAGTGTCTGGAGACTCAGTAAATTATCTAATGCAAAAAACAAACAACATTTACAGAGCTAAAGGCATGGCTTACTGCAAACAAATTAAATCTCAACCTAGATAAAATACATCTTACGAATTTCCTCACAAAGAACAGAAAAAACACTAATTCATATTTTAGCAGTAACATAGACAAAATTAATGAATCAGCAGTGACTAAGTTTCTTGGCTTAAAAGTAGACAATTTACTAAACTGGAAATACATGTTTCCAGTACTAATATTCGTGAATAAAAACAGTCATTTATTTCAGAAAAATTAGTCCTTTCATAAACATGGCACTAGAATAAACAAAGACACGTGGCTTCAGTTAACTTAAAACTAGTCTAAAAACGGCCGTCCTACCTTGGTAGCTAACTTTTCAATAAAATACCACAACACCTTCAAGATATTTGCTTCTCTAACCAAAAACTCTTTAAAATACAGCTGAAAGAATTTTTTATTGAATCTGCATTTTATAGCTTAGATTATTATCTAAAACTACAAAAATTAATACATTACTGTATAACACTTCGTTATACAAATTTCTTGTTCCTGTTTTTCTCGTACCCTTTTTTCTTCTGTTTCAGTAAAACTATGACGCTCTACAGCATGTTGGAAGAAGATTAGTCACATTATGAAGAAAAGATATGATGTGTGTATGTGCAATCTGACGTGTGTGTGTGTCCGTCCAGTGCATAAACTTTGTATGCTGTAATTTGACTTTTCCAATATATTTGTACGTACAGCTATGTATTGAAAAAAGATCTTAAGGGCGCAATAAAACAAACACTTGTTCGAAAACACGAGCTGTGTGGAATTCACACCGTTCATTAGCCCTTGGTCCCTAAATGCCCAAGTCCACTCGATTTTTTGGTGACGAAATCGAAATGTACTGGAATGTGTTATTTTCTTCTGGGTTCAGCTAATTGCTATAACCTCACACATGCACGTACATGAAAAAATTTTGCGTACGAACAACAGTGCCCAACACATGGGAAGAAGCAATGGGTGTTGTAAAGCCGTTACAATCCGACTCTCACAGCAACAATGAAGTCACAACTTCGTTGCACTTCTGACTGGCACGAAGCAAGCTAAGGTTACTTGGCAGGTGATTTATAACAGAAGGAATACTCATTCACGATTATTTTAGTTAGCACTTATACGTCGCCTGCAGTATGCGAATTATTAGCATTGCCGTGGGCGTCAATCACGTATTATTGCGAAATTTAGTTAAGAAACTTATTACGTTCCCAGTCAAGTCACAAAGCATGTTAACGTTTAAATTTTAATGCACGGTTAGGTAACCAAAGGCATTAAAAAATAATCTACAGGATTACTGACAAAAATTCTATGATACGTTTATCTATTATCAATTAACACTTCAATTTCGAATACGGATACTCCTTCACTGGAAATTATTTATGGCATGATGCTCAATTTCATGGCAACTATATTTTAAATAATATGTGTCAGTTGTTGCTAGCCAACTGATAAAATGTCACCCTTACCGTTCAGACCCTTTGGAAATTAAAAATACGGATACATTTTCACGTTTTAACTACATGGACACAAAATAGCATACCAGTAGACTGACGCCGAGACTTTCACAGAAGTTATGCAATTTGACTGACGGATTTGGCGAACCAACACGAAAGGCAATTGCATAGTTTTTTCCCCCCATTAGTTATTAAAAAAAACACGGCCTACAAAACAATGCTCCACGAACTGCAGGACTTCCAAGGAGAGTTGTGAAAGAACGCGGTCCGTGCTTCGCTGTTAATTTGACGCAATTGCCACAACTCGCACGATGGCGGTAATCAAGAGCCGACGTTGGTAGGTTAATATTTCCGCTGCCTTTCTATTCCAACCGAAAAGCTTTAGCCTAATTTAACTTACAAAACATCCAGTCATTAAAAAATATTTAGTTCGCGAAACTTATGTAATTATTACGATTACACGAGAGAAAACAATAACATGTTAAATTTCAGCTCAACTTTATAGAACGTATTTTTTTTCTCTCGCCATTAACAACAATGCACAAAAGCCGACCTTGACCTTGCGTTAGAACTGGCAACGTTCCAGCTGCAAGCATGACAGCTCTGCGCCACCCACATGTCTGACAAAGAGAACACAAAAATAATACTGTACTTACATTCTGGATGGAACAGGAACTGGGATCTTCACCTAACTTTATTATTCCAACAGCTGATGGTCGTTCCAGTAATGATAAAACACGAAAATACGCATTTCGACCGCCTCGGTCCGAAATGAAAAAAAAAAAAATACAGACTTCAAGACGGCCAACACAAAAAAAGGCACCCACCACTTCACGAAGAAAACTTATTCGGTTTGAATTTTTCGAACGTTTCCGTTGACGCCGGAACGAAACTCACTTCCTAAACGCCGCGACGGAAACATTGCCAGGAGCGAAAACTTGGCACAATAGGAACACGGCTACGTATCGAAAACAATAACAAACAGTACCAAAAAAAAAAAAAAAATACNNAAAAAAAAAAAAAAAGACAACATGAGCTGCCACAACGTAGCGCGCACACGACACCCGAACTTCGAAGCTGCCTTCGACGAACTGCCAACGGTCACTCTCTCCACTCCAGCCATGCAACTCAACAACAGGCAGGCTGCCTGCCTGGTTCGCGGCGCAGTACTGCCAACCGCACGGGCGAAATTACACTGCTGCCTATCCACGGAGATTAGACACATGTCGCAACCACGTTGCACGGAGCGGGACAGGGCAATTACTCATTAGTCGTTTTTTTTTTGTTATCAAAATTCTTTAGTTTAGTCGTCGTTTTGTAGTTACCGTTCTGGTTTTGAAATATTAGACCACCGCACACAACAGACCCTTGGGCTGTTCTTGGCGTGCGATGACACTACGGCGTCGTCTTAGAGTGGCTTTCGTTAACAAAAACAAATCTTTTTAAATAAAAACCTAAATTTAAAAATCATTAAAACTAAAAAAAAAAAAATTGTTAACGCTATTGAATGATACGAAATTAATGTGTGTGTCCCTGAGCGTCATAGTTAAACAGGATGTCCACCCATAGAGAAAACAGGGAAAAGTCTGAGAATTTCACGTGGCAGGGAAAAGTCCTTAATCTTCAGTTAACAATGTCTAAAAACAAGTTGGGTCTTCCTGGGAACATAATAATAATTTGCTTTGCATTAAGCATACAGAATAAAATATTATTGTACTTTCTTGCATCCGTTTAATGTTTTTATACTTGCAGAAATAACGGGTCAATTAAAGACCGGGTGTGGGGAAAAAGGATAAGATGTAAAANACCACAACTATGCAAAATACATATGACCGCCCCTGATAACAAAGGTACAATTAGGCCCTCAACATAAAAGTCAGGTATGTGTGTGAATAACAAGAAATAGGTTTATAATTCAATCAACTATTTCAGCCCTTCTGAAATAACCACTGACGTAACAAGTAGGGGAGTGGAGCAGGATATACATTGCTCCTTCCTGGATTTAGAATGAGATTAAATGGGCACCCAAAACTGGTTTTGTTCACCGACATGCATTCATATATTGTATACAATTGCTAATGAAATGTTATGATGCATTTCTGAAGCTTACATACATACATCTTCGCCTCTGGGTTATAGTATTTTCTCTTTCGTGTGCACAGTATGTAATTCTAGGTTTCGATTACAAGAAAATGTGGGCTTTAATAAGTATGAGTAGATCTACAGGATGGTCGGCCTAACGTGGACACCCCTAAAATTTCCGAAACGGTTGCAGATCACGAAATGCAGTTTTCACTAAATGAAATTACGTACGGGGGCAAGTAATTTGCCGCAAAGTGGCTATATGTAACACGTGTATTGACAGAAATAATTAAACCACATATGATTTTTCCCCTGGGAAACATACATACATTTATTTCAACGGCATCTGAAAGTACGTGCAAAGTGAAATTCAGTGATACAGCATATTCAAAAGAAAGTAAGACAGAAACGCCAAGAAATAGTGTGCAAATATGATTAAGTTAGGTGGGCCGGTATTCACAGCTGTAAGCAAGCAACACGCGCCGTGACTCATCCTGGCGGGACCGCTTCCTTATAGCAGTGTAGCGCTTCTTTTAATGGGACAAGGGGCACGGAATGCGATACTAGTAGACATAGGAGAGCACCGCAGCGGAGGCAATGTGAGTGCGAGTCTGATATCAATACATTACAGTTTATTCAGATACCAACGTAATTCATGAGTCATTAACTGTACTGAGTAACGAGTGCGTACAGATGCACAACAAAAATAGAACAAACCAACCTAAGGAGTAATGCAATCGCATCCTCATGCATAGTACAAAAAAGCACAGTTAACTGTTAACATAAATGCAACGTATTTTTGGCTAAACTTAACTTTTACTTATATTCTATCCGTGAGTTATAGTATTTGATTTATAATTAATATGAATAAACACAGGGAGACAATAGGAATTGTGGGTAACAACTATTAAGAAATAGTTTTTATGAAAAATAATATTACATTGAGTTTGCACGAATCCGTTGCGTTGTACTTTTGGTGTAATTTTTCTCGACTTAGTTAAGCTTGGTAAGCGTGGGGTGGAGGAACATCCTGGAAGTAGAACTTCAGCAGGGCTTCAGAAGAGTTGGAAGTAACCGTGAATGGACTATATATATATATATAATCCATTCATGGTTACTTCCAACTCTTCCAAAGCCCTACTGAAGTTCTACTTCCAGGATGTTCCTCCGCCTCATGCAAATAAAGCTTAACTAAGTCGAGAAAATTACACCAAAGGGACAACGCACGGCATTTGTGCGGACTCAGTTAAATATTTTGGATCAGAACTATCGCTCACTAAGCATTCCAACACACATATTTTCTCTCCGTTTTATTCATATAAAATATAAATAACACATTATGAGGTATAGATAAAACGTAAGTAAAAGTTGAATTTAACAAGAAAATAAATACTTTTATGTACAACTGAATTATAAAACGCGTGTGATACATGTCATATGTGGGAAGCAACCGAAAACGTCTTACATAGGGTGATTTTTAAAGGTTTTTTTTTTTTTTAAAGTGTGAAGATACTACGAATAAACTATAATTTATTACATCGGGCTTTCAGTTGTGACTACCATTTTATGGCGTTGTAATAAATCTGTTGTGCACTAAGAAAAAATACTGAGCAATTACTGAGCATAAAGTTATCTGCTTAAGCTTTCCACGCTCTGTTTTTAGAGAGAGAATGAATTTCCCCTAGATAAAAATTTTCCCTGACTCACGGGAGAAATTCTTCCGCTGCCGGGGAAAGTGAGTTCTCTCACTCAACCCAATAATCTGCGATAATTATGTCGAATAAAATTCCGGCTGCTCCTGTCATAATGTATGCAAGTGTGTCATGAGAAACGGCGAATTAATACCACGGCAGGCTTGTGGCTTTACCATAAACAGAGTGATATTCTGTGTGTTTTCCATTCTCGTCGTATAGTATTAATTTTCCTGTAGCTTTTTTTTTGTTATAGAAAATCTCGAAAAAAAATTTGTGCTTACAATAAATATACACAGGAGATATTGCATGAGCTCGAGTCTGATAACAGGGTCGCCTACAAATAAATGTACTGCATCACAAGTTGGTTTTGCTCGAGGAATCTACAACTCGTACCGAGGGAATATAGGCTGTCCAGGGCAAAGTGAGTACTCCTGAGCCCCTAGTTAATTTTTCCTTTCAGTTATTTTTTTTATCCTTTAACTACCTTTTTCAATAAATATTGCCATGTGAGTAATGAACACAAAGTGTATATTCCACCGAACTCTGAAGTTAACTTCTAAGGCAAAATAATGGTTGGCTATTATTACGGATGACAGGGCTTTCAAAAGTGCTCACTTAACTGTGAATAGCCTATACAAGTATTTTAGGCTGTTGTAACGTGTCATTATTTAGGCTCTATTCTCTCTCTCTCTCTCATGAGCGCAAGCACATAATGTGAATGTCATGATTTACATATTTCTAAGACCAGACACAATCAAAATCATTTCTTTCTCTGCCCTTCATATAGAGTTTAATTCTCATTATGTTGGTAGCATCACTTGACTGTTTGCGGCCCTTCTTACGGTACACGTAAAGAGTATTTATTTAGTATACATATCATTAAGTATCTTAACTAATGGTGAAGAACGGCAATGCGGTGACAAGACAGACCAGAAAAAAATGCTACAATTTCACCAATTGGGACGTGTCTAGAACGTCATTTAGGAACAGCTTGAACAGTTTTTCAACGAGAACAGAAGAAGCGGGATATACTCGAATGAAAGAAGACGTCCGGTAATCCCACTAACGGGGCAGCGTATCAGTCGAATGAACTATATCAACAGAAAAAAATGTTTTCTCCCGAGAAACTTACTCAAGACCCCAGAGGCGCGACCACGTCTTCAATTTAAAGGGAATTCCTAGTAAACAATATGAAACGCTTCAAGGTCACGGGGCCGCGGTGGCCTGAGCGGTTAGCCTGCTCGCCTCCCACCAAGACGGAACCGGGTTCAATCCCCGGCCGGATTTTCGCACGTGGGAATCGTGCCGGACGATGCCGCTGGTCGGTGGGTTTACTCGGAGATGTCCTGTCNTATCGGGGATATCCCGTTTCCCCCGCCATTTGATTCTGGCGCTGCTCCATTCTCACCTCGATCAACTTCGTCGGCTCTCGAGACCTCGCTGTTAAGGGCCGCCCACGCCCAAATCTCTCCGCTCACATCCAGCCACAAGGAAGCATTGCGACGGAGATGGAAGAAAGTACCAACAAGCTTCCCGAGTGTTGAGTTTGCTCAGAATTTCGAGCGGCGACGATGCCGTTTAATGCAATAATTTGTTCAGAAAACATGCAGCAATGTCGCTATTAGTTTAGAACGCTATTTTACTGAATACATATTTTTAACAGAGGGCTGCATACAGTAATTTTTGCTGACTTTGACACTTTTCAACGACCTAGTTTATATTTAAATAACAACATTTATGATTGTGCAACGAAATATTGATTTTTTTTTTCCCCCGGAAAAAGTTTTGCAATGAATAATTCCATACATACTTTTTTTTAAATTTGAATAGACACTACTACTTGCAATAAGAATCCGGGCACACTGACTGACGTGCGACCTGTCAAGTTGGCAACGACGGAGAGAAAAGTAGTTCCAGGACTTTAGCGTTGAATTAAAAGTGTTAAGTAAACGTTGGTAATACTGAAATGATTTACTTTTCTCTCCACTTTTCTAAACGCATGTACGTGTAAAAACCGACATATTTGTAAAATATTCACTTTTTTTTTTTAAAATAGTTTCACTTGACCGAAGTATGATGGATAAAGTGATCAGGTCCATGACAATGTTAATTTTAAGCTCCTGTCAAACTGCCCAATTTTTTCCGTCAAACTGCTTCCAATGAGTTTGGTCAAATAAGGTTGGACAGCTATGAAGTCATCGAAACGTCATAAACTCCGCCACGTTTGTCTGCGAAAGTTGGATGGCTTCAGTTTCCATCAAAAATTTCAAGATTGGACCAGTACTAAAGTTTCTTTGATGTCTGACGGTCTCAGCCGATCAGAATCGTGAACGACAAAAATGGACTTCAAGAAACTTTAAAATAACAAATAATTGCTGGAAAATAAGTAGGTTATTAAGATAAATAATTTATGTAGAAGTTGTCACGGCGTGAATGCTTTTTTTAAGTGAATATTGCATATAATATTACGAACTCAAAGAGACATTAAATTCCATTGTGCAGGAAACATATCTGATAAATAACATTTAAATTTAGTAAAGAAGCGGAAATAAATTACAACTTGCTTACATTACTTCCTGTAACGGACTGCATGGAAAAAACAAAAGCAATATCTCACTATGAAAATAAGTTTTAAATAATAATTCAAATTAGATTCTCCCAGTAAAAAAAAAAAAATCGTCAGTGCTACACATTTTCAAACACATTCAAGATTATTCGATAGAATTTGTCGGAAAGGAAAATTTTGGCGGCCGTATTTTCGTCTTCGAATGTTATTGTCAAAATCTAGTTGAAGGCGAAGATTTGACAGTGTGACAGGGGCTTTACACGTGGCGGAAGAATACTCTGTGTTCACACAAGTAGATCCTACGCAGGGCTTCGCAGAGTGCCCGGTTTACCGTTAACAGTCTGTGGCGGTAATTTATGTCTCACTTGAACATTGTGCGCTCGGGTCGCTGTGACCGGGCGATCCCCGCTAATCAGGAATGCGAGGCGCCTCTGC
>NQII01002211.1:99377-117091 GCA_002778355.1 Clitarchus hookeri
ATTCAGAGGGGAAACTGAATCGTCCATATATTTGTTAATAATGATTTTTACTTCATATATTATGTACTACACGTCCTGTAAGTAGCGTCATTTTTTTTTAACGTCTCGTATAAAAATAAAACTATATTTTAGTTTGAGGCATATCTCTTCTCGACATTTTCAAGTTGTGCGACTGCGTTGTATACAGTAGGGAAATGCAAGGGAATCGCGATAGTAACGTCTCTTGTTTTTAAGTGTTGTGATATGAGTTACAGACATGTCACGTCCCCCCCCTCAACCCCTCATCACTTTTCCTTTTTACTGTAACGACAGCGCACCTCTCCTTGTCTCGGAGAAGTCAAATCCATCGTCTGGAAACTGGTGTCAGATAAGCGAGGTGATAAGTGTGCGTGGCGTGGAAGAAGGGGCTTAAACTGGGTTTACAATAAAAAAAAATTGTGCGTTAAGAACTATGCAGTAACCGCGGTTTTCGCACACGGCTTCTGGATTTACTATTACAGTTCACCTGACAATTCTTAAGTCCAGCCAATGAAAACTTGTGACAAACCTGTCCTGTTTACTTTTGCTCTTAACATAACCTCGTATAACACAACCATATTTAAGCAGATCACACTTCGAAGCCGTAGAGGTCAGTAAGTAATATAGTGGATTTTTTTTTTTTTTTCAGTGGAATTAAGACAGTTTTCCGGGAAGGAAGGAAAAAAAAAGTTTATTACTAACTTAAGTTTCCAAATGTTTAATTTTAAAATGTGTATGGCAAATGAGTAAATATTTCTAGCATACTTTTCTTATTGCTAACAATTAATTAGAGACAAACTTTTGAAATACTACAGAATCAGCTCTATGAAAATTTACGTAGCTCCTACTTCAGAGGAGCGATCTCTTCGAGTACTCAGATTGAATACACTGGTGAAATAGATTAAACAGGATCATTTTTAAAGACTTCTAATCATTACACTTAATTCATAATTCTTAATTTTTATTGTGAAATTCGGTGAATTTAGCGATATTCTGTGTGTTTACTTATATTTTTGATGGTTTTAAAACTTTTACAATGACGAAATAACTGTGAAAATGATTGCATTTTTGGGAATCCTGCATAATCGCTGGAAGAGCACTTATAGTTCCTTCACATGCGCGTTTGTGAAAATTGTAATATGTTAAAAAGAATTATTGTAAAGATATTTTATAACATTGTTTTAAGTTTAATGAATAGTAAAGGGGTTGTTGTCGTATTTTTTTTTAAGGATAATTATGTGGCTTTTAATAATGTAGTGGATTCGGGTGGATTTGCACGTGTGGCATGGTGGAACTCACCGCCTAAATCTTGACAACACTGGTACGGACGTTGTCAGTCATGTCAGCTGTCACAACCCGTCTCCCGCGAAGTGACAAACTCCGAAATCTGTTCGCCCCACTTGACACCCAGATAAATATCTTATCATGCGCTCGCTACGCAAATACTGCCACCGCAGGGCCAACATTTTTTGGCGTTTTTATCACTGAATATGAAGTACTGTATCACGTGCGTGGCCACATAACTAAGTATATTTAGGTAATAATGTGCTAAACGACCTTTTGTGGGGGGGGGGGGTATATTTTTGTGGATTGTTTCGCAACTAGTTGGTTTGCTTGGTCAGTTGATCTGGTAAATTGGCTTGGTAAGTTAGTATGACCCTTTGGTATGGCCAGCTCTTGCAGGAATGTTTTGCGAAGATTCTGCGAAGAGGTTAGCTACGAGACTCTAATAAGATACTTTTTTTTCGAGATTGTCCATCATCGTTTGTATAGGTGGGTGGTGTGGCAGGTTGGTCTTATCGGTTGTTCTAGTCAGTTTTACAGGAACTGGTCTCGTCAGGAGATAATCTTGTGCTCAGTCAATCTCGCCAGGAGCCAGTCTTGGGTGGAGTTAGTCTTAGGTGGAGTCTGTCGTTGGCTAGTATGGTTAGTCGGTATGGATACTGGTTGTGACCAACTAGTATTTTTCCTGAACAAATTGCTGTATTAAAACCCTGAAGCCACAGCTTAAAATTCTGAGGAAACTGAGCACACGTAAAGCTGGTTTATGCTATTTTCCATCGCCGTCTCGATGCTTCTTTAACGCAGGATGTGACCTTGAGGCGTTAAAAATGGTTTAGCAGGGATGCCCCTTAAACACGTATAAAAACGGGAAGGTGCAGGAAAAGTCAGTTTTATCGCTTGTTAGTCCCGTGGCTGCAGCACTTAAGAAGGATTCAAGAGTTCGTTGATCACGCCTACCAGACAGAAGATGGCACCAGCAGCCCATAGACCAAAGATAAGCGGTCTACCTTATCTTTGGTCTATGCAGTAGCCAATCAGAGCGCTCCACACGTCACTTCTGCGTTATCCGCGGCGAAAGTTGGGCCGATCCCAACTCTTCCACGCAGACGTCGAGTGGATTCGGGCGACTCCTAAACATCGAGGTCTTGAGAGCCAAGATGAGGGTGGAGCGAAGTGAGTATGGGACAGCGCTGGAATGAAAGGGCGGGAGAACCGGGAGATCCCCGAGAAAAACTGCCGACCAGTGGCATCATGAATTGCAAAAGTCTTCCAACATATAAAATCTCGAACATCAATTTGGTTGGTTTAATTAACAGCAACACCAGGATTATTGTGCGAACGACGATAGAAACACATATCTAACAACCCACTACCAGGATTAACTGTCATACATTGGATACCAAATCTATACAAAAAAAAAAGTAAAACATAACTTTCTTGAGGTTGAGAAACTTGCTTAACAAACACATTATCATCTTTAGCAACATCAGTACTAAAACCTCCAATATTACGGAAAACAGATCTTGGATAATATCTCCTCCTATAATGACGTGCAGACGGCATACCGGATGTAAACCACTAATTCAGTTCACAAGCACTTGTAAAAATGCGGGAGCGACCCCGCCGGGAATCGAACCCAGTTCGCCTAGGTGGGAGGCGAGTAGTCTAACCACTACACCACCGCGGCTCCTATCGAGGTCGTGAGAGCCACATACGTCGATATTGCTCACGATCCATTGCGTGGCGCCCGAGGCGACCATAATAGCTACCATCAAAGATGATAGTTTTTTTTTTTTCGTTATAAATTATAGATTATGTGCGGGAAAGGTGATATTTGCGGAATGCACCGGAGACAACTCCACAGGTATAAATCACTTGCAGAAGATCTTATAGCGTGAATAACTTTCAAATAACTCATAATCAGGGCTGTAGATGAACAGAGCTAAAGATTGCAGTCATGGGTACGTTCTGGTGACTGTGAATCGCTTCCACTGAAATATGTTTAACTTGCTCTGTTTGATCACCGTTATCAGCTGTCGTGCATGCCAGTTCAGGGTCATGCACGTAGGGCCGATGTTGCGTTCAATGCGAGCACAAGTGTTGCCTTATCTCTCATTTTTCTTCAGAGACTTGTGGCCTCGTCCTTCAGATGCCAACTTTTTGAACAATATTGTAACGAACAGCTAAAAACTAAGTTTATATTTTTCATACGAAATTGTACATGGTGCTCACAGAGAAAAAAATTCTCGTATTCAATTTTACTTTAAACGAAAAGTAATTGGCTATTGGTGTAACTTTTGTAAAATTAATATTATAACATAGCTTAGAAGCATTTATATAACTGAATTTTATAATTAATATAAAATTTATATTCGTGTGGGTATACTTTACATATCCTACTGATATATTTTGTTTTACGTGCAGGAGTTTCGCAGGGTATTTATCGCAGCACTGTTGGCAGCATTGGCAGTAGTAGAGCTCGAAGGCACGTAATGGGGAAGCCCTACTACTCGACTGGTCGATGCGGTGCAGTTCAACGGGACACGAGGGAATTACTAGCAAGATGGGCTCGTGACCGCAAAACTGTGTTCAAGCCCCTAAGGAAGCCTTCTCTCGCCTGGCGACTGGAATTTCTACCCTGCAATCCCCCTTCGAGGAAAGAATGGGTGGAAAAAAGGTTTTAAAATCTTAGCCGTGTCATATTTCCTATACTGCCTCGTCATTTACGCTACAAGGTACAATCACAGCGAGAATTTCCATGGCATGTCTTTTGTCGAAACATCGTGAAATATATTTTTCAAGAGGACTGTGGACTTGGAGCTTGAACTGCGTTACAGAGTGTTTGAAATACACGATTTCTTTTTACGAAAATACTTAACGCGTATCGTACGTACTGATCTACGAAAAGGAAATACACACAGGCGAGGTATAGGCTGTTACGTAAAAATGAGCATATTTGAAAGCCCTGCTTAAGATCTACTTGTACGCATGTTGTGTATTCTTCCGCCTCATGTAAAGTAAAACATTGTCATGGGCCTCATCACTTAATTCATGCGTCGGTCAAGTGAAACTGTGAAATTATTAGAAAAATAAATATTTTAGAAATCTGCTCATTTTTACACTTCGATTCAGTAAAAAAAACAGAAAGCTAAATAAATAATTTAAGTTATCACAAATGGTTACCTAACACTTTTTGTTTGGCGTTAAGACATTAAACTACTTTCCATCCATCGTTACCAACTTTACTGGGCGCATGTCACTCAGTGCGCCCGTTAAAATATCTGCAGGTAGGAGCAGTGACTATTTTCTAAAGTTTACTTCAAAAGTGCTCACTTTGTCGCGAACAATCTTTTACGAAGACTACTTTCAAGCTCTTCGCACATTACAAATACTTTTCCCGAGCTCTTCAACATAGATAAAAACTGCCTTTACACACTGCCTGTTAACAAAATGTACTGATCGGAAACACTAAAACTGGTATAGAGACATCCGCTGAGCTTTGATACACACAGACTTTGCACTAATAAAATTATAGGGTCACAGCTTAAAGTCGTGTAGTTCCAGAGGTACAACGGTGACACAGCACGCCAGTTCAGAACCTTGCGCGTAGAGGCGCCGGGNCTTATCGCTACCTTGCATCTCTGCCTTGACTGGCCAAAACAGCTACAGGTACATGGGACTCAACTGGAAGGAGAAAAACGGCGAGAGAGAACAGTGGCGCGTGGTGAACTGTTGCAAGGTAAGCTGGCGTTAGCTCCGTGCTGTACCCTGTCGCTTGCTAGTGCAATGGGCCCCTTGCTGCTCGCTTGTGAGTGGCCGGGATACATTCAGTTTCCCCAGGCTGCACGGTGGTTGCCGACTCCTGCTGCAAGCACCGAAAATGTACAGCAGTGAGCAAGCACCAGCTCACCTCGCAACAGTTCACCACACGCCAATGAGAAAGTGAGTGTGACTGATAGAGTTAAGGCCGTATTTATGTTATTTGTGTTAATTAATAAAGTAAAAACTTAGAAATACTCCAGGCGCATGAGACGCAAAAAGACATTATACTCCAGAGGAAAGAGGAATGGTACTTTAAAGCTACCACGCATGCTGTGAATATCATTTTGGGACCCTCCAGTACAGTTGAAAAGTGCTTTTTCACACTGCTGTATCTTAAAACATACTAGCCGGACACGAGTCAAAATGCGACAGGAGCATGAATTGAACTTTGCTACAGACTTTCCATCAATAAAGTGAGAGGGTCACCGCTGAAAGTGCCATAGGTACACGCAGCACTACGAGAACACTGCACGCCAGTCCAGAGCCCTGCACGTAGTGGTGATGGCGCTCTTGTAGCGCGTGACAGTGTAACCCTTATAGCTCCCGCGCTGCTCTGCCAAAAAAAAAAAAAAAAGGTGCAGGCAGGCGGGATCCTTAAAGTATATACTTTCTTGGTAGTGCCGTCGTACAGAAGTGAGCCAGACAACAGCAGTCGGGACAACGTCGCCCAGCACAGCGACAGGACCAGGGAGCCTATTCTAAGTTTTCGTTCAGACGAAAGAAAATTGGATCGAAACAATTTCTCGTTCCAGCCTACTATTTGGTATTCTAAGTTTAAAACGACGGTAGTTTGACGTCACGAGTCGGTGGGGACGAAACAACTGCTCACGAGCAGTCGGCAGGCTAGAATTTCGTAGTTAACCAATATTTCGGGCGTCGGTATTAAATGTGGCCGTGTATTTCAATGACACGGAAATAAATATTGTGTAGCATAAAGTCAGTGCAGCGCGTGTTTGTGTTGCATGGAGTTATAATTTTGCAAGAGGAAAGTTGTGTCCTCACGGCTTGGAGGACTGCGGATTCCTGCGCGGCACGTCCTTCCTGCACCGCAGGATATCTCTCCCCCCCTAATTACTCGCGTGGAGACGCTGTAGCTCGTCAACTGAAGTCCGTTCACAGGTACTTCCAACTTTCCTGAAGCCCTGCTAAAGTTCTACTGTCAGGCTATTACTCCGCCCCATGCAAACAAAGCTTAACCAAGTTCCTGAAAAGAACACCAGTGGGACAACGCACCCCATTTTCTGCACTTAGTATAATAATAATTTGCATGAGAATTATGTATTTCTAGGCATTACCAACACACCCGTTTTCTCTCATTTTTATTCATAGTAATTTACAATTAAATATTTTAATTTTATACATAAAATACACGTATAAATTCAATTTTAGCCAAAAACTTAACCTTTATTTTAACAGAAGTACAAAACGCTTGTGATACATGACATATTTAGGAAACAACAAAACGCGTCGTATATGAGATGACTTCAAATGTTTGATCCAAGAGTTTGAAGATACCGTGAATAGAGTATGCTGTGATATAATATACAATGCAATATTAAAAGTTTTTATATTCTTAAGATGGCAATACTGTAAACAAATTATTAGCTATCAAGCTACCGTTGTTGTGTCATGGCGCTATGTGCCTTGTTGAAATTATATTGTTCTTTCTTAAAACTAATAAATAGTTTATTCAAGTGATCCGGAGTATTTATTTATAAAACCTACAGAGTATATGCATCCTTCACCTAGTAGTCACGTCACACAAACACGCACAAACAAAAAACAAACACGCGCACGCATTCTGCCATACTGAAATTAATTGTTTCCATTTTGTTTTTTTTTTAAGTGTGATTTCTGAAGCCACACCTACATACTACTTTCGTTTGGTCGGATAGCGTACCAAGCGTAACTGATGCCTGCAGGAAAAGTATGTAACCGAATCGTCGAGAAGCACAAGCAAAACTTTCTGAAATGATAGCACTGATAATGGACGACTTGGTATTAATTGTGATAACGATATGATTGATGCGTGTCGATGCTTAACATATTTCACTTAGAACTCCTCACATATGTCAGAGCATTTGATTGAGGATGCATGAGACCTAGTTCACCTTCGGATTGTAGGAAGTCTGGCTACTTACTATATATATATATAGGCTGTTGACAGTCAAGTGAGCACTTTTGAGGCCCTCTTTTCCCATTAGCAATTTTTTTAATCCTCCGGCCACTTTTTAAAATCAATATTTCCATATAAGTAATAAACGCAGTTAACGTCTAATGCTACAATAAAAATATTTATTGACTCTTATTCCAAATCAGAGAGGTTCAAAAAGGGCTCACTTTACCGTGAATAGGCTATACCAACAAAAAGGACAATGTTGCCAACTCAAGTTCTGTTACCTGATACGTAAAAAAGTACAACTGCACGATTCGTATGCTGTTTGTTCAGCAAACTTCCAGCGACAACAACTGGCAGTTGTCTCATAAAAAATTGATTTCATTAAAGTACCCAGAAACTATAATTAATTATGCTGATTTTATATAAAGTATGGCTCAAAAAGAAACTTAACTAACATGTTGTGTTGGGTTCAGAATTATCTTGACTATACATAATAAATTTAATTTTACCGGAGCTATCAAGAAACGTGTAAGCTCTTTTGGAAAGCAGTTTTCTGAATAAAAAAAATCCTGTTATTTCGAAAACTTATCCATTTTTGTTTCAGCTTTGAGAGACTCAGACATGGTACCTCATGATTAAATATGCAGGAATTCGCGAATTAATGATGAAGATGATTTTATATCACCACATTCTTTATTTTAAAAACACTAGTCGCTCTCTCTCTCTCTCTCAACATCACGTACTGCATTCGCAGTGTTCAAGTTTGGCGGATTAGGGATACAATTCTGAAACTTCCAGTGACGTCAGCAGTCCCTAGTCATGACAATCTACCAACATCCAAATCAGACACTAAAAGACACATAGGAACCAAGACCCAAATAAGTGTTTACAAAGTCGTATTTTTAATTTGTGATTCTAATTTTTTTTGTTTTTGTAACAGAAAATAAAAATTGCTACGAAATTTCTTTGTTCGAAATAAAAATAAAAACATGTTTCCATTCTGAACGTGACTGGCTAAATTCAAGACTTGGGAACTGGTATTTCTCGTTTCCGATTTTTTTTGTCTGTGAAACTGTAACATAAAGCATCAGGAAATTCAGGGCCGTCTTAGGCCATGCAGGGGCCCTTGGGCACATAAAGTTTGGAGCCCTTTTAGAAAGAAAAATAAAAAAAAAACCGTGAAGGTCATTTTTTATTCTTTTTAGCAGTGAAAATGATCGCTCTCCACTACAATTGTTGACCATTAGGCAAAGGAATGTCCTTGAAGCAACTTCCACATTCGGGAAAGTTTCTTCTAATTGCAAGCAAACACCGTAGGTAGTGCTAACGTAGGTGACCGCTGGATGGCATAGTTTCGCCTTGATAACCAAGTTGACGGCAAGTTGACGTGCATCTACTGCCGCACGCTACCGCGACCTGATGTCAAGATGACTACAAAAATGTAACGTGCAAGTTAATCGACGACGACGGCATTTCGAGGCCCCCATCAGGCCGGGGGCCCTAGGTTCATGCCCCACGCGCCCTTATGGAAAATACGGAACTGAGCAAACTGAGTGTGCACACTTATGTTTGAGGCAAGACGGTGGCAAATTCCTGATCGTACTGCCGAAGTCTCAAAGTCACTTGAATAGTTGAGTGGGCCCGAGTGAGTGAAGAGATATGGACGGCTCTTAATATCGAGGTCTTGAGAACCGATATGAGGATGAAGAGAGGGTAGTACGGAGCAGCGCCGGAATGCAAGGGCGGGGGAGACGGGACATCCCCGCCGACCAGTGGCATCGTCCGGCACGATTACCACATGCGAATCGAGTGGGTCAGAATGCACTCTCTCGCTTGTAATTTACTAACTATTTTTGACAGCATTGTACGTACAGCTGATAGCTGAGTAAACACTGTACGTACAAAACTGTTAAAAATAGTTGTTGTTCGAGTTAAGCCCCCCTCCCCCCTCCCCCGACTTTGATTTATTTTATCACTTCGTAACCAACCTTCATGACTTGATATAAAAAAATCAAAACTTGTGGCAGACATTCCGGAAGTTCATGCAGTTTTACTAATAATCATTTTTTTTTTCACACGTCACAAAAAAATTATAAGTAATGAGGAGACTTCAGTTGTGGTAGCAACTTTGGATGAACGTTAAATTTAATAACAATTGTTAATATGTCCCCAGTGCCTTACCCCGATTATTTTTTTTAATAGTGAATCTGTAAATTAAGTTATTAAGAAGTGTACGTAAATAGAAGGCGGCAGGAGCTTATTTAAGGTGGCAAGGATGTGGACAATGCTAAACAGGACAGTTGAGAGTTACAGGTTCCTAGCATTTAGTGTGAGAAATCCAAGAAGTAGAAATTTCAAGCAGGAATATTTTACAACACTGTAAACAAATATTTCACCAGACTGATGCTATTTGTTACGCTGTAAATGTGCACCTTTATTTGCGAAGTAAAGTATAACGCTATAACAATGCATCGACAGGCTAAATATCAGATAGACTGGTTTTCTATAGTCCACATCCCCAACATTGGATCAACAGGTCTCAAAAGAACGGTCAAACTCACGTGTTTCAACGATAATTTAACGTTTTTTAAATTCCGTTTTACAACAAACGCGAGCGTTAAACAAAATAAAATAACATTTTGCGAAACCTGAACGTAACGTATTTGCGTTGCAACTTAGTCAAAATCAGAGTACTAGCATACGTTTGCGTAATTGGTAGTGAGCAATTGACTTTACAAGGTTGGAATTTTTGCCAATGTGTGTGTGTGTGTGTGTGTGTGTGTGTGTGTGTTGTGTGCGCGTGGTGGAGTAATTGTGTTTATTTTATTTCGAGAAACAACGATAAGACTATTGAACACAAATAATTAGTAAATAGAAAACCACGAAAATGTGTGTACCGATTCTAAAACAGCAATGCGTGAAATTATTGTAAAAATTTGTTTTCATTTAACAAAAAAGTTCCAGTCATCACGACAAAACGACTGGGCTCTGTGCATAAAGGGATAATGCAGAAGACGCAAGCGAAGACTTTCTGAAACACAGTTGCATTAGTGAAACAATATATGCATTTAAAAAATATTATTGTGGCACACAGGCAGTAAGCAGTAGGATTTGGCAGTTAGCAGTTCCTTAACATAAATTAAGCACACAGTAAAAAATAACACATTTTAAGTGTGCTTTTTGAAACTAAAATAAAATAAGCGTTTATTTAGTTGCATTTTTGTTTTTGCAATCGTTTCCAGCAGCATGCAAATATAAATACACTGAAGAGAAAAAAAAACTGTTATAAGAGTGTGTATGCAAATAACAGAGGTATGGAACCAATCAGAATAACGCGATGCGGTCGGCAGCTAGATCAGTTACTGCTGCTAAAATGACAGGTTATCAAGATTTAAGTGAGTTTGAAAGTGGTGTTATAGTCGGCGCAAGAGAGATGAGACATAGCATCTCCGAGGTAGCGACAACATTTGGATGTTCGCGTACGACCATTTCACGAGTGTACCGTGAATATCGGGAATCCGGTAAAACATCACATCTTCGAAATCGCTGCGGCCGGAAAAAGATCGTGAAAGAACGGGACAAACGACGACTGACGAGAATCATTAAACGTGACAGACGTGCAACCCTTTCTCAAATTGGCGCAGATTGGATTTGTGGACTGCCCTGCAGGATTCATGGTGTGAATTGCCTCCTGCATACCTTCAGACATTAGTCGAGTCCATGCCACGTCGTCTTGCGGCACTTCTGCGTGATCGGGGGGCCCTACACGATATTAGGCAGGTATGCCAGTTTTTTCGGCTCTTCTGTGTAAATCTCTATAGTGTATACTAAATATTTGTGAGGTTGCTATTGTACACCATCAAATCCTACCACTACCTACTGCTTAAATGATTGATTGTTGTTAACCACTGCAGTTTTTCAAGCGTGTAGGCCACGAGAAAATGTTCGGTGCGAGCTAGGGCTGGAAGATTCCACGAGACCTGCTGCTCTAGCCTGCATGCAAGATGTCATGAAAGTTTCCGTGGAATAAGCTGCCACGCGATACTTGCCCGCCGCACAAGTAAAGACGATTGCATTTTATACGATTTTACTTCTGCAACTGTGGTTCAGGAACTATCTTCACTCACGACTTCAACATTTTGCGTTTATGCACAGGACCCTAATAGTTTTATTGTTATAACTGGAACTTTCGTGTTAAATAAACACGAATGTTTACCAGAATTTCCGAACGATTTTGTTTTAAGTTACTCTTTATTCGTTTTTAATAGTTTTACGCTCTTTCTCAAAATAAAATACACAAAATGACTTTACCCTCCTCCTCCCCCCCTCTCTCTCTATGATTGGCTAAAATGTCAGCCTTGTGGGAAGCCTCCCAACGAAAATTGTGCACGAACAATTATGAAAACGGCCAGCAGTCGGCCAAATCTTCCATAGAACCACCCACACAAGCGGCCACGCAGGTTTGCGTGGAATCGTTAAAGGGAACTTCCGTCGCGGCATGCCCGCTCTCTAAGTAGCGCCTTCCAGAAATCTCCAAGACATCGGTTCACAAATTGAGCATTAATTCACGTCCTGCGCGTGCCTAGTTTCTTCTCTCTCTCTCTCTCTCTCTCTCTCTCTCTCTCTCTCTTTAATTGTGTAAACCGGCGGAGCCGCCTCGTGCTTCTCATCGGATGGCACAGCCACCGCCGCCGGAAGCGAAAGCTAGGAGGATATCCTCGCGGGCAGTCTTCCGTCGCCGGCTGCAGGCAGTCTCGTCTCGCGCAAGTTGGCAACCCTTCACACGGGGTTGCCGTGAGTGTGTTTGTGGATGGGGAAGGGGCGCGGTGAGGGGGAGATGCACTCCCGGGCGTGACGCTTCATGAGGAACGGTCGCGTGCCCCGTTTTGTTTTCCTTTCCCCTCGTCCACCTTTTACCAACCGTTCCAACCCCTTTCTCATCGTATTCGCAAGCGCCATGATGCAGTCCACGGCCGTGGAAGATAGGACGTGGACACTCGGCGGTCTAAAAGCTGGCTTTACGGTAGAAAAATTAAGCGTTCTCGGTTGTGCTGTTAAGACTCGTGGCAGAAGAGAAGAAAGAGAGTTATTATATGCGTTGGTTTCCAACGGAACTCTCAGCAGGTCGCCTCCGTTGTTGGGGGTTTCCTTAAGCGTTAAAAGAAATGACTGCGTTTTGTAGCTTAAGTGAAACTTACGACGCGAAGACCAATCAGAACAGAGGAGTCGGTGTTGTTGGCGGGAAACTGTTATTTACAGTAATTTAAAAATAATATTACAAAGGCGCGTATGTGCTCATTTTTACAATTGTATTTGTTCACAAAAATTAGCTTTTCTGATAGAACATGTATGCTTTGTAGTATGATTTGCTTAAATATGGTCGTGATAAACGATGTTAGGTTATGGACGAAAGTAAACATGACAGGCTTGTCGCCGGTTTACATTGGCTGAAATTAAGAATTAAAACATTAATTGGAAACTGCAAACACAGAGGACGTGTTACGGGTTTGCCAGATCGTCCCTTTCTGCATGATTCTTAACGCATAATTTTTTTTATTGTAAATCCAGCTTAACAATGTTAGCGAGTGGATGCCCTGAGTGACGCATTAAGTTCATGAAGGGGCCGCAAAAGCGCTGTACCAAACTAGTGCTGCTAGCATTGCTGGTATAGGGATAACACCACAGAGAAATAAACGTCTTTTCCCCATTTTAAGAAAAAATTGTAATTCCCCTCCCTATGCTTGCCATGTCAAACATCACTACTTTGGTATATTCTGTACCATATAAGAAGGCCACTTTTTGACAGCCGGCAAAAGTAGCACCACTGTTTACATCTGACTACGTATCCTTCCGCCATCAGCTGGTCCGTCCAGTCGGGGCTGTATTTTTTATCAACACGCTGTCAGCTAATCCACTTCTCATTTTACTGTAATGCTAAACAAATTTTAAAATATTTTAAGACTGGCATCTGTCTAAAAATATAAGTAGGTTATGAAAGTAAAAATATAAAATGTTGCAAATAATTAGATATTTGATAACTCTTTTTTTATTTGTCCGAGATAGTGAATTTGGGTTAACATTTGCGAGACGGTCTGTTGTATCTATTATCACACTTTGGAAGTTATAGCTAATATCTTCGAGTTGGAAATATGTGACGTGGAATAACGTTAGAATTGCTTAAAAACTATTCACGCGTTTCTCACTTTCTACGGAATCAAGGAGATGGGTTTCGAGAGAACAATATGGCGTATAATTTACGTAGACGAACGATTACCGGCCGAATATAAATGACTTGTACTCCAAATCGTTGTACATGAAATATATGTTACTTTAAAAATTATGCAGAGCTCGTGGAAAAATATAACTATTGGCATATGTTTGTAAATTCGTTATATATCGCGCAAGAAAGAGGTTCATTTCTGGCTGGTAATAGCTCGCAGAATATCCGATAGATAGCGTGCAGCACGTCACGGCAAAATTTTGAGTAACTCTTTTTATGGTCAACAGATAGCGTATTTTTTAAAGTTGATAATTCTTATGTTACGGGCTGGAAATATATTTCAAATGCGTGTCGTTTTGTCAAATTATTAGAAAAAATAATTCAACAATATTATGCAATATTTCTGTATGCTTTTGGAATTAATATCATGGACGTGTTGAAAGCAAGGTTTGAGATTGATGATACGACGTGAAAAAGCTTTCTGAAGTTAGCACAACTTCAGAAAACTTTTCCACGTCGTATCGTTCTATTGTACATTTCATTTTGATCACCTAGACATAACTACATTATCACGAAGTTTAGTTTTTAACACTAACAACCATTGTTTTGTGACTTTGTAAAATAAAATGTATTAATAAATGCGAGAACTCTTTCTTATCCGCGTATTTTCTGCTTTTCTGATGTGCATCGGCAGTGCACTCAGAATAGCCAACGTAATTTTAACTTTTGTTCGTCCGTGCATCAGCTGATACAGGAATTTGTAAATTACGCTTTGTTTGTTTCGTATACATCAAGGTGCCACTCACTGACTGTCAGAAAGTGGCCTTCTTATACGGTATGGACCATAGCAGAGCTCTTTGGTCAGGTTCATGAACTAAACGGGTCAACAAGGGGGCGTTAACTTTCCAAGCTAGTGTCCAGACCTGTCTTCTACGGCCGTGACGTATACTAAAGATGAGGTAGACCGATTATTGTCTACTGCTCATGTCTCGCACCTATCGCCAGTAGAACTTTGACAGTTCTACTGGCAAAAGTGATGAACATGTTTTGTTTACACTCGAATTTTTTCAACAGACTCAAACTTTGGAAGTAACCGTGAATGGACTTTATAATTGAAACTTGTGTGTTGAATAGGAAACATGAATGTTAAAAAGGATGAGGCGAGCAGTTCACTATAAGTTATACGTACTTATTACAATTTGGAGTAGTGACTGGCCACTGGCAATCAACCCAGGGGGACGACCGCCCACTTGCCCTCCCCCTGGGGGCCGCGGTGGAATAGTGGTTAGACTACTCGCCTCCCACCTAGGCGAACCGGGCTCGATTCTCGGCGGTGTTGCTCCCGGATTTTCGCACGTGGGAATTGTGCCGGTCGATGTCGCTGGTCGGCGGATTTCACTCAGTGATCTCCCGTTTCCCCCGCCCTTGCATTCCCGCACTGCTCCATACTCACCTCACTTCACCCTTGTCGGCTCGCGTAAGAGTTTCCCAAATCTCTCCATTCCATTCTTGGTTTGTCGATGGTAGGAATCTCTTCTTTCTCTCGCGCCGTAATCTCGGCCTGGCGACTCAATGCGTGCCGCACTGAAGACTGCTATAGGCCATTCACGGTAAAGTGAGCACTGTGATCTTTGAATGAATAGTGCAATGGGCGTGAATGACTAGACGGAGATTTTTGAACATTCGCCATTGCGATGCAGATGACTGTCATGGAAAAACAGGATTGAACACGGAAATAATACTTAAATAATACAAGTAATCTATGGATGAGAAAGTGAACACTTTTGAAACTACTCTCATTTGGAATAATAGCCGATAAAATTTTTTATATTTTAGCCTAAGACGTTAACTTTCGAGTGCGGTGGAATATACACACTGTGTTCATTACTTACATGGAAATATTCATTTAAAAAGATGGTTAAAGGATAAAATATGGCTGAAATGACAAAGTAACCAAGGCCTCAAAAGTGCGCACTTTAGTGTGAACAGCCTGTACAACGCTCAGTCGCGAAGTCTTTAGATAACTTCGTGGATCAGTACTCGACTCGCCGCTCGATGGCACCACGAGCAAGGAACCTGTCTTCCCGAAAACGTGGAGAAATCCTCTTACAACATTTCGCTCTTTTTACAGCATCCTTTCATATGAAACGAGTTCCTCGTAGTCACGCAGTGTTGGCGATGCACGACCGACCCGGTATGATGTGTCTCCTTCCTCGAGAGACCGCATCTCACTGTTCCTGCTTCCTCTGCGCAGCAAGAAGGCGCGCACGGAACGAAAGGCTCTGGACGTGTGCGAGCTCCTTCCGCGGTTTCTCCATTGGCGGAGAGTTTGTGAGTGGAGGGGGGTGGGGAGGGGCTGCTCTTAACATCGAGGTCTTGAGACATGTATTCTACACACTTGGTGTAGCAAGTTTGACCACGGCTGCTCCTCCAGCACCTGAGCCCATTGGGTATAAACAGGAGACATCCTTCTGAGCAGTATAATGGAGAGTGCACCTCAGGATTTGACAAATTGCATTCAGGCTTGTGTTAAGGCCACTTCTGGCTGTTAATTCTCACATCAGGCTGTTAGATGTGTGTGCACTCTCCCAGACGTTCCTTCATAACGAGTAGATGTTTGAACATGGTCAGAGCTCTAATTGACAGCAGTTGAATGCTGCACAGTAGAAAGAGATCACGCCCTTTCCAATCGCAGTGGGTGGCTGTTCTCCACCCGAGGGTGGTTCCACCTCGCCTGTCAACAGCAGAGTAAGGAGTTCCGTACGTGCCACGTTGATGGGGCCGAGGGCTACGAGGTCTTGAGAGCAGATGAGGGTGAAGCGAGGTTGAGTATGGAAGCAGCGCCGGAATGCAAGGGCGCGGGAGAAACGGGAGAAACGGGAGATCCCGAGAAAACCCGCCGGCCGACGGCATCGATTCCCACATGAGAAAATCCGGGTCTCGAACCCGGTTCGCCTTGGTGGGAGGCGAGTAATCTAGCAACTACACGACCGTGTGTAGTAGAATTTACACTACTTTATTTGTAGTGTTACAAAAAATGCATTTGGCANCTCTTACTTCAGACCATACCCTCGATTCCGCTGTCAAGTCTGTTGTCACGCGAGAAAAGTCTTCAGTTTGCATGTGATCCGCTTGCATACGTCCCGTCCGAACTGCCTACGTCGATAAGAAAAATTGAGGGTTGTGGGAGGGAAGGAGATAGAGAGTGTGTTTCACATATGTCGCAGGGTTTCACTTGAGTTTGTCGAGCAGTAAATTCCCCAGTCATCCGCCAATGAGTACACAAGATCTTCACAAAGAGACGAATAGCATATACATGGTATTTAGCCTAACTCTGTTCCTGAGGATAGTACACGCCCATAAAGGTGAAGATAAGCGACAGGTTTATCGCGAACAGCACTGTACCAAATTTACTTAGACCTCTGAAAGTACGTTTAGCATGCCAGTAAATGGGGTAACACGCACCAACGCACACACTAGAAAAGCGTCGCATTCTACTCCAATGTGACTGGATACACCTGGATGGCAACCATAATTTTTTCCATAACATGTTACTTGCGTACAGCGACAGTATTTTCTGTGTACGTGTATGTACATTTACTGGTACACTACACGTACTTTCAGAAGTATAAGTACATTTTGTCCCGTGCTATTTGCGGTAAACCTGTCGCTCATCTCCACCTTTACGGGCGTGTGCGATCTTTAGGAAGCTGGGTAGGCAAACTGTCATACTTTTCGTCTATATTAATGTGAGGAATAACTTTATTTTTTTTTTGTGAACATTCTGTATAAGGTAAGAGTTGTAGCTCAACAGTATGACAATCATGGAATTAGGAACGGGTTCTTGTATTCTGGGCATCAGACGCCAGCAGAATACTAAGTTTCCGGGGGGATGGGGTACATTCAGTCGTCGACGCATCGTCTTGCTGTGAGACGAAGTTGCGAATTTCTCCTTCCCCAATTCTCTTTCTCCTTGCCTTCCCCCTTTTCTGGCCGAGAGAGTGGTTTACGCGCGGCGCACGAAGAATCAGCAGTCTGCGTGAAGAGTGGACCAGCGGGGGAACAGAAGCAAAAAAGCATAATTGCCCCCAGAGCACCGGCTGGCGAGTAGAAACAGAAGACGCGGACAAGAAATTGCTCTCCTGGTCCACCCGTACAGAAATGCTGACGAGGGTGAGGGAGGGGCGGGGTGGGGCCGCAAGTAATCTTACACCCTCCCTCTCCAGCAGCCCCTAAATTCCCCCCCCCCCC
>NQII01002211.1:117142-165410 GCA_002778355.1 Clitarchus hookeri
CTATTTGTCGCGAGGGCATCTTTTCAGCGCGGGTTCACGGTCGTCCGTGGGACGAGAAAATCTGCGTCTCTGGGATGGACCTGGAGTCTGAGAAGAAGAGTCTTGTTTCCGCAAAGTCCTCATACGGATACAAACGTCTGTGGGCTCTCCACTGTCCAGACTGAGGTTACTGCGCATGCGTATGTGAAAGAAGCCCACGTACTCACCTACCGTCCTAAGTTCGTTTAATTTGTAAAAACACGTATTCACTTAATATTCTAGTTTAGTTAAAATTTTAAAAGACACGTATTTACATACCTACTATCCTAGATTAGTTTAAATTATAAAAATACGTATTCACTTACTATCCTAGGTTAGTTTAAACTGTAAAAACACATATTCACATACTATCCCACGGAAGTTTACCTGCTCCTATTAAATTGAAATGCTATTTTGAAAACTGATGAGGGAAAACGCGCATGCATATTAATTATGGTCGCCCACAAACGCATGCACAATATACATTGCCTGAGCATCTCGCAGACACCCGTCTTTTTTTCGTCTCTATCGACCCCACCGTCGGCAGGACCCGAACTTATTTTGCCTAACACCATGGCAGTAGGACTGTGCGACATAGGTACTTTTTTTTTTCAGTATCGTTCCGAAACATGCTGACTATCGGTTTTGGTGCGATATATCGTTCAGAGTATCAAAAATAGATGGCGATATATCGCAAATACCGCTTTTATTGAAATCGTATAAACATCGTGTTGCAAGTGTATCGATAATATCGCGATATGCTGTGTATTACTCTACTCTGTTGGACCATATCGCAGTAGCGATTTTTTTTAAAAATATTGTTTTGTAATCGATATATTGCGATATCGCATAGAAGTGGGCAGAAGCGAGCCAGGCAAGGTGGCCACGCTGGGCGACGTCGAGGCGCTAGAGAGTCCTTGTCCGGCGAGAGGCGACGACGTCGTCGTCGTCATCATCGCGGCCAGCCAGTCGTGACTCCTGGCCTCGTTCAAGGCCGGGCCGCCCTCAGGCGACATCGCTCCACTACGTCCACGCACGAGGCGTCCCGCGACTTTCGGCAAGTCGCTCGTGGGTGTCCGCCCCTCTCTCGGCGCCTGCCTGCCTGCCTTCGCCTCGTCTCGTGGTGAGATCCGGGCGGCTCTTGACAACGAGGTGATGACAGCATATGTGGGTGAAGCGAGGCGAGTATGGAGCAGCGCCGGAACGCAACTGCGGGGGGAAACGGGAGATCCTCGAGGAACCGCGCCGGCCATCATCATCGTTCGGCATTATTCCCACATGTGAAAATCCGGGAGATCTCTTCTTGGTGGAAGATCTCTTCTCGCGGTGTCCTCGACGACCTGGGGAGATCCTCCTGCTGGCACTTGACCGCCGTATCCGAGTTAAATATTTTTAATGGCCACGAAAAATTAGTAATTTTATATTTGCACCACATACTGTTCTACTTGTTGACACTATCTCCAACTACTTTTTTTTCTCAGATAAACTATTTTTAGATCGCATGGCTTTTGCAAAATCACATGCCAAAATAAAAACTTTACTATTTTTGTAACTTACAAATAAAATAAACCAAATTATTAGCAAAAATATTTAAAAAGGGCAACTTCTTGGTCTTCTCTTAATTCGTGTTAAGGCACGCTTAGCAAAAATGTTTACAAATAATCAGGAGTGGTCAGAAAAAAAAAAAAGCAAGAACTTCCTCATTTTCAGCAGTTTTTAGAAAATGCAGGAACATTTCCTTGTACGATGTTATAGACGTCTTGAAGTAGTACTTGGAATCTTATCTCATTTCTGTACGTAAGTTTGTTTTCATTATTTGTACATTTCTAAAACAGTAAAATTGTGATCTTACCATATATTGATGCAAAAAGTATGCGCTGAAATATTTTTTTTTTGCTAGGAAAGAGTAATTACTGATAACGTCTAAAAGTTGAACAGTATGTAATACAAACATTAAATAACCAATTTTTTTTTTCTCGCGACTGTAGACTGTTAACGGTAAACTGAGTACTTTTGAAAGCCCTACTGTAGATCAACTTGTATGTACGTTGTGTATTTTCCCACCATATTACGTAAAATTAACATTGCCATGGACCTGATCACTTTATACGCGCGGCGGTCGAGTGAAAATGTGAAATTATTGGTTAATAAAATATTTTACAAATTTGTAATTTCATACATTTGTGTGAACTAGAAAAACAGAACGCAAAATAAATCGTTTCTGTATTCACAAATGTTTACTTAACACTTTTAATTTTTACGTTCTCACATGGAACTACTTCCTCTCCACTGTTGCCAACCTTACCGGACGCACACCAGTAAGTGTGTCCGTTAAAACACATGCAGTTAGGTGCAGTGACATTTTTCCAAAGGTTGATTTTAGAAGTGCTCAGTTTTTCACAAATGATGCTGGTAACAGTAGGATATAATTACACGTCATAAAATCCAATGTATTGAACTACAGGTCCACTTTGAACTATTATAATTTTCCTTAAACTGCGCAAGAAATCCCTAAAATTGCTATTTTTAAACATTTTCACTATTTTTTTAATTTTTTAATATATTTCATAGGGTAAAAGTATAAAGTAGCGGCTGCAGATAATAGGTTTTTTTTTCCTGGGAAAAATTGTATTCTCAAAACGTTTATTACTATTATTATGTCTTTATTTGAGGCGAAGTTAAGGCTTTCACCTTCTCTTACACTTGATCACGTAGCTTGTATCAATGCGTAATAAACATGAAACTACACAACTAGGTTACCTATCCTAAACACATAAACATACAAAATATATATAAAAAATACACTACAAATTATTAAAAATAAATTTCAACGAAATGTTTTTTTTATTTAGTACACATTAACACAGAAATAATTATAATTAGTGTAATAATAATAAACATAAATTTTAAAACACATAGAAGATAAATTTTAATCTGTATTATATGCATCTTACACTCTTTAGTTTGATACTCTTTAGAAACATTTGAAAAAAATCTTACAATATACCTAAGTAAAACAAATATCACGATAAAAATAAGAGGGAGGAAAAATCACTTTAGCATAAAAAATAAAAAAAACACAAAAAATATTAGTTTACAACAAATACACAATAAAAAATTAGGCGAAAAAACATAGCACCATTTTTCTACTAGTTTCGAAACTTTTCACGCGACATGTTTGAAATTACTGACGTTTGGACAGCCCTTCAAATTACTAGGCAGGTCGTTCCAAAAACGAGCACTCGAGACCATAGAGGATAGGGAAAATAAATTTATTTACTGTGATGCGCGTATATACTTGCAAATACTGATTTTACAGGAAATTTTTTTTTCCAGAATACTTTTCAACTGGAATTGAAATCTACTGTAATAAATGGCCAGTTCCAACGTCGTTATATCCAGAGCGGTCATTTTTCTCCTCATCTGTACTTACACTTACCTCACTAGTTTCCTGCTTCCTTCATCAGTCTCATGAATGGCTTCTTATTACTGGTGAAGACTGGACATCCTCATTACTAGCGCGCACTTAGTATTTCACTCTCTTCTGGTAGCGCATTTGGAATTTCACTCTCTTCTGATACGCTCCAGCGCCCAATTCAACAACTGCATTAACAATGGCTTCTACATTCCTTTCCGCTGCCTTGTCCTCTCTCTCTCTCGTTACAGCATTATCACCACAGATTCTTCCCCCACCCCTCCTACAATCCGACTGCGTCGCTTCTCTTTCGAATCCCGGATAAGACACAGGTGGCGTTTGTCGTTTCTAAATGTATGTTTGGGTTTATTCTACATCTTTGCTATCCATTGCTCGCAGTGACACCATAAAGTCGAAATAGTCCATGTGTACCAACTTAAACCAAAATCAGATAAAATGTAATTAACAAGTGTATATTATACTTGGTAGGCGTTAACATCTTAACTTATTACGCGTAAGCTGTTCACAGTAGATTGGGCACTTTTGAAAACCGTGCTTAAGTTCTACTTGTGTGCTCATCGAGTATTCTTCCACCATATGTAAATATAACACTACCATGGGCCTGGTTACTTTAATCATGCTTCGGTCAAGTGAAGTTGTGAAATAATTAGAAATATAAAAATTTCACAAATTTGCTAGTTTTTACATTTATAAGCACAAAAAAAAAAACAGAAACCAATATAATTACATTAGTATTCACTAACTACTACGTAACACTAAAGGTGTTAAAGTCGCGGAACTGATTTCCTTCCGTCGTTACTAATTTTACTGGGCTCATGCCACCCGGCGTTCTCAGTTAAAATACGTGCAGGTGGGAGAAGTGACATTTTACAAATTTGAGTTCAAAAATTAATTTGAAACACCAGTAAAAGTAAAACATATACAAATCCAAGATGGCGTCTAATACTCCCCCTTAAGGGGAGCCTTGCAGCTCCATATATGATTCTTGGTTTTTCTAGCTTGTTTGTATTTTCAAAAAAGGTCAATAGCTAGTTGGTTATAGCAATACTTTCAGAATTTTATTTTTTATTTAAATATAAACAAACTAGAAAAACCAAGACCTCAAAATGGCGGGAGGGGGGGGGGGGGGCTCCCCTCAAATAATTTATTGGTTTGAGAGACATGACATTCGACATTGGAATAAGAAGACAACCATTTTGAAAACAAGTGACTGCGAGTGGCAGCGGCCTGGCTGCAAGGTGTAGTCACAAAGTGGAGAAGTGAAAATATTTGGGCAGCTCTTAACATCGAGGTCTTGAGAGCCGATGAGGGGGAAGTGAGGTGAGCATGAGCCGCGCCGGAATGCAAGGACGGGGGGAACAGGAGATCCCCGAGAAGACCCGCTGACCAGCGGCATCGTCCGGCACAGATTCCCACATGCGAAAATCGAACCCGGTTCGCCTAGATGGGAGGTGAGTAGTCTGACCACTGGACCACTGCGGCCTACAGTAATAGATGAGTACATAGAAACGAACTGGCGCTGCGGTTGCTTTTATGTGGGCGTGCTTATCGACTGATTGGCTACGCGAAGTCTTCGGAACAGGCCTTGTGTCTGATTGGTTACTGCGCGCTGCGAAAGATTCCCTATTGGCTGTGCTGCCCCTTGCCAAGTAGGATATAGTCTATTCGCGGTTTCTTCACACTTTTAGATACAAAACTTTGAAATATCGCCCTATGTATGACATGTTTGATTCTTTACTAAATATGTTATGTATTACATGTGTTTTATACTTGTGTTAAGATAAAAGCACCATATTTTTTATTTAATTATACTTTTATTTATATTTTATTAATAAATAATAATATTTAATTTGTAATTAATGCGAATAAAAACAGGGACAATAGAGGTGCAAAATATCCAAAATATTATTACACTGAGTGCGCACGAATGCAGTCCCTTTGGAGTAATTTTATAGACTTGATTAAGCTTTGTCTGCATGAGGCGGAGGAATACCTGGAAGTAGAACTTTAACAGGGCTTCAGAAAAGTTGAAAGTAACCGAGAATGGACCATACCAGAAGCTGATTGGCGAACGGTGCCCCGACATGTTGCTGGCTAGTGGCGCCATTTTGGTGGCACGTGCGGTTGGAGTTCGCAGAATAATGCTGTGTTTACATTGGTGCTACGGAAATAATGCTTCACCCAATCACAGACTAGTATTTTGTGACGTCAACGCGACAGAAATCACGGGCGCGACAGCCGTTAATAAAAGAGTGGTAGTGGCCACGTTTCGGTTGGTAACATTGGCGAAGACAGTATTTTGAGAAGATAGATGATCGTAAATTATACATAAACGTAGTTAGGGCCCTACCGTGTGTTCCAAAACCACAAAACGAACATTCATGTAGTTGTTTGTGTTGTAAGTTATTCTACTACTTCCGTATATGCAGCAACAAATTCTCATAATATAATTTCCTGTGTTGCGTCGCGTCAGTCACGACACAAGTGTCCTCATTACAACCACAGTTTACGATCGCCAATGTAAATCCACAACAAGCGGCTGTTCCACCTCTGCGTCGTCCACTGCTCTGTGGCGTGGTACAGCCGGGATCTCTCCCAGCCCTGGGGCGCAGACGCTGGTATGCACCCCCTCCAACCGCCACCTTCGCCTCTCCTAGCGCGGCTACGACTGTGAAGAGGTCGCCGCGGGATCCTCCACATAACGGCGCCGTCCGGCCCGGCCGACCCACTTGCCTCGTGATCGCACAAGTCCCTCCCCTTAGTAGGTATTCCCACTGTGGTTCTCCACGCGCACCTGTCCCCAGGCCCCTCGTGACTCGGACAGGGAAAAACGAAACCTCGCCGAGGATACCCGAAGTCGAGGTTCTACAGTCTTTCAACTTCGGCATTAAAAAAAATATATTATGTATTTAAACAATATACTAGTTTCTCCTCTTCCAATAATAAAGAGCATGGTACCCACCTATCTTTCTCCTGTAGCATTTTCTCATAATGCATGTAACAATTTTTATTTCTTTCCTGTCGAAAGGGTTTTTACGGTGCCTGTGCCGGTTTTTCCCTTTCTCTTCTAGATATAGTTTAAATATAAGTACATTAGGGAGGTTTTTCATGGCCAAACTCGGCCATGGGGAACCCAATCTCTCTTTGCCGCGATGCACGTCTCCTTGCATGTTTTTACTTCCCTTGAAAGCGTAAGGGGTTAGCCTTGAGACGCAATAATCCCGTTCCTACCGCGGACTAACATATACGTAACACTTAGTTTTAGAGTAGGCTCACATAGCATAAATATACAATAAACAACCATGTAGATTCTCTTTTTAGATATTGTATAAACTCATGACTTATTTGCATATTTAAATTTTGATGATATTAGCACAGACTGCTTTGTGCAAGCGCCATTCGAATTGTTTATTCGTTTCACGTGTGTTTTCATGAATATACGCATACGACTGCTTGTAATGTAGTGTTTCATCTTCACGGTTACAGATTATATTAGCTCAAATGTATTTGTTATATGAAATAACTGTGTATACGAGAAGCATCAATAATATTGCTCAGAAAACATAGGCCAATCACAATTTAAAAAAAAAAAATTACAGCTGGCGAGGTTTCTACGATATCACCAACATAACAAAGTAAAATATATCCCTCGAGTGCAAATTCTTACTCTTAACTACACATGAAAACACCCGAAAATATATAGGATAGATTCAGTAACCATACATTTAAACCACGCACTTTTAATACGACGTTAAGTCATGGAACTTATTTTCCTTCATAGCTGCCAACTTAACTCTGAGCATGTCAGTCAGTGTGTCGATTCAAATCATGCAGTTAGGGGCTGGGATATATTTTTTTCGAAGGTTGAGTTGAAAATTGTTCAATTAAACGTGAACCAGTAACAACAATTCCTGTACGTAGATTAAAAATAATTTTGAGAGACAAATGCCTATTCTTTGCTGTTCACTCTCTTCAAAATGAACAATAGTTAGGTCTATCCACGATTATATTACTTAAGGGCACTGCCTACCGACTGGCCGCTGCGAAATTAAGGATGTTAAGGAATTTTCGCATCATTGCGTTAATTTTAAAGATAGGCGTTTCAAACAAATTGTATTCTTCACGAATCTTTTAGGAGAAGTAAACGAGCGTATATCATAAATATGGGTAAGCAGTATGTACATTTTTGTAAGACATACATTTTAAAAATTCCTTGCATACAGGTTATACATGTTATAGAAACATTTCAAATGTAGGGAGCTTATCCTAAAAAAATCGCGAAGAAAACATTTTGTTTGAAATGCCTATTTTAAAATTAATGCACTGAGGCAAAGATTTGGGATTTCCTATTTAAATTTCGCAGCAGTCAGGCGGTAGGCAGTGCCCTTAATTCTTTCTTAATTACGCACAAACCGCTGATTTTTATTCATTATTTATAAGAATAAATAAATGAGGTGCCAGCTCACAAATTAACACGGCCACTATTATGCCACATGGCTACTGCGTTATACTTAACGCTTATCCAATGTTCTCCAGCCAGTTTCAAGTTCGTGCATTCATGAATCCTTTCAATTTTACGTAGACCTCATTTTCAACTCCTATCAAAAGCCAATGGCCTCTTCCTTTCCGTTCTGGTTCCAGTCCAGCTGGTTGTCACTGCAAGTTTTCCTATCCGGACTCGACATTCCAGTCCAACTTTCAAGGCAGACCTAATTATATCTCCCCATTCCTGTTCCAGTCCTGGCTGCGAGTTTCTGGGTAACGCCAGTCTCAGTTTGATTTAGATGGAATGGCACATGTTCGTTACTCTACGAGTCCTTGCAGCTGGGTGTGGCACAATGCTATCGCATTGGCGGTCTATGGTGCTAGGTTGACACCGCAGTTTAGTACCAAAAGCCAACTACCAAAGAAAGCATAGGAAAATCGCGATCACACAGAAAAAAAGTCATAACAGCATTAATGTTACTACAACAGTAATTTTTTGTTATCTGTGAGCCGTCAGGAACTAATGTTGCTGTTAATGTAACATACCCTTAATATATTAATGGTAATGTAACATTAAGTACTTTTGTAACAACATTATCTCCTTAATGTCCAGTCAATATTAAGGTGGTGTTTATGTTGCGAGAACAAAAACTAATTCTGTGTTCAATTTATATTAATATTTGTATTACAATTTTTTCTTGTATTAAAAAAAACATTCCGATATAAATAAATTAAATACAATTATTTTGTCACAAAAATAAATATTAACAACGAAAAGAAAAAACCAAGGCTCCCTCAGTGCTCGACATTCTCCACTTTATGGAAACTGACGGTCTACCAACGGCTCTATCTTAATATGTCTGTCTGCGTTTCATATTATGATGTTCAGTAAAACGTAACGACAAACTGCAGTTCTCTTTCGTTACGTACGTGGAAATAGTTTATGCTATTTAATATATGCCTAATTGGCACACGTAATCTGCTTTGCAAGACCTGAGAGCTCGTCCAAGCAAGTTACCTCTCATACCTACTAAGCTTTAACATTTAATTGCAGAGGTTCCATTTTACGATGTTAACGCTGTTCACCACTGTCCGCCATTTTACGACGTCAAGTCAGCGTAAACTTGTGTTGGTTATATATTTCTTTAATGTCGCAGTAACCAAAATATTTTGTTCTTCCCGTTATTTTTTAGCGTAATACAACTTTAGGTTGCGACTCGCGGCAGCATTACTTAGAGACTTTATTAACATTAACACTTCAACAATATATTCGCATTATAGTAATGCAAGACTACGTAAATGGTTAACATTATTAACTTTGTCACAACATTATTAATTTTACTATAACATAAACGTTTAAAGAAATGCCCCAGCAGTGTTTTTTTTTTTTTGGAAGAACATTGCACTTTTTTTCTGTGCAGAAATGCTCCTGATTGTTCCCATAATTTTTCTTTCAAATCAGAATAAAAAATACTTTGATATTTGACCAAAACAGTTATCAACAACAAAAATAGACAGTAAAAATGAACACGATCCACTCATTTCACCTACCTCCAAGGTACTGGGCGGCAACCCTTACGTGCGGGGACTGTTTTCTCTCAAGCGGAACGAGTTGTTGTGTAACGAGACTTTTTCTTTAATTCGGACATGGTGATTAATAATTCGACTTGTAACTCTTCAACTGCTGTCAATCAGAGCTCTGACCAAGCTCAAAAGGTCATGGATCTAAAAAGTCTGGTGAAGAGTGCACACACATCGAACGTCTGAAGTGACAGAGTAAACAGCCTGTGTGGCCGTATACCAAGCCTGAATGTAAGAAAGACCTGAGGTGCACTCTTCTATAACTGCTCAGAAAGGTGTCTCCTGTAATACCCAATCAGGCACAGGAGGAGCAGACCTGGTCAAAACTTGCTGCACTAGTAGTTGCAGATAACATGTAACTCTAGCAAATACTCACGGCTACAACATTTACTGCAATGCGAGCGTGGCAATACCTATTGGGTTTCTGACTAGGAGGTATTATTTACATTTACCTTTTTACAGGTGTAAGATCCTCGTTTGTTGATGTATTGTGAGCATTTGCTTTCTTTCATCTCGAATAGTTTCCGATAGTTCAAGTTAAATCCTTGTTATTTCCTATTTTCGGATGTAAATAACACCCTTAATAATCACTTAGGGTCGCAAATCGTATATCTTTTCTATCCGATTTTTTGATATGGAATCATCTCCCAACCATTGTAACACAGTTAACGACAACACGCTGTATACACCGATGATTTCAATCTGAACATTAAATTTTGAATAAGATGCCAAGACATGGAAATAGTATTCTTAATTTTCTACCAACAGTGATATAGATAATGTTTATTTGCTAGGAACGTTAATGTTTACGTTATAATATAAGTAATTAGACGCAAGAACATTTTCGAATGTTTATTTAAATTTCTATTCAATAGGCAGAGAACCAGCTGATACGACTGTACAATATATCGATTATCCATGATATAACATTTTCAACTAAACATCGCAACTTCAATAACGTTCAAATATGCATAGCAGCACATAAGTGTGGTGAGTGTTGGAGTGAGGGGAGGGGGGGGGCGTGGGGGTAGATGGCAGGACATGTATGAAGTCAGGAAACGTAGACCAACACAGTTATATTTTAAATATAAAGAAATCGATGTCGATAGGCATTTGAATGCATTAAAAATAAATAATAATAATATGTCAACGATGACAAAAATTACAGGGTATAATCAACGTAATGTCCGTCACAAATGTTTTGTTCAACACGGAAAGTAAACAAAATTGATATCGAACCAGGTCGAAGAGAGGCGCACATGCCATGCTCCCTTAACGTATTGCTCGAGTTGATGAATGTCTTTGCTCTGCGGTGCACGTGACTTTGCTTCCTACAGGCCACAAGCGCAGACACCACGGAGATCCGAGTCACGTGACTGCGCCACCCATTCATCACATCGACGACGTCCGGTGTCTGGGGATATTTAAATCTAATCAGTCCGTTACTAATACCTAGGGCCGGTGACTTTTCGCGTAAAAATCGGAGCACGCAGTAGACTTCAATACTATATACACTCCTCAGCTGATGTTATACCTCCACTGGCTGCTGGTGCCGTGTCCGTCTTTGACCAAGCCACTCAGGGCTAAGTAACTCCGACACTGAACCTTTGTGATTCGTGCGCAAACTGTTAACACTGGCCAGAACATTTTCTACCCAATCAAAGAAGCTTGGCTACCCTACAGTGCTTTGGACTGTATCTTGTCTCGAAATCTTTTCGTGAAATATCACTGCCCCTACTAATACTTACAGCGTAAAACATTTCTGTATTTGATAGAGAATTTAAAAAAAAAAAAACTAATTGCCAGGATAATTTTTGTAGTAACACAAATAAATTAGAACAAATTTTACGAAACGTTTATGTGTAATGTGTAAAACTAATGTTGAGTTTAAACATGCAACTTCTGCAAACTTAAAATTTATTATCAGCATGGCGTTCGACAAAACATTTTGCGTGTTTCATAAAACGATGCGTTGTAAGCAGTGGCATGTGGTGAACTGTTGCAAGGTGAGCTGGCGTTAGCTGTGTGCTGTACCCTGTTGCTTGCTAGCTTACACTTCCACCAGTAGAACGTAGCTCGGCAGCTGACGTCACAGCACGTGTGTGATGGGTCCCTTGCTGCTCGCTTGTGAGTGGTCGGAATGCACTCAGTTCCCCCGGGCTGCACGGTGGTCGCCGACTCCTGCTGCGTGCACCGAGAATGTACAGCAGTGAGCAAGCACCAGCTTACCTTGCAATACTTCGCCACACGCCACTGGTTGTAAGGATACAATATTACAGTTATAGAGTTACGAGAAAATCTTTTGCAACTAGTTTTCAAATAATCGTTCGTTAAGCGTTAAAAAAAAATTTAACAATGTAGGAAGAAAAATGTCCCGGGTTCAACGACCTGTAGGCTATACTCTACACTTCTACACGTATTCAAGCATAAGCTCTTTGTTCATTCGTTTGGCAGATTTAGATGGAAGTCTCAGGTGGTCAGGTCTGTGAAATATTTCGCATAATGAGTGAAGAAGTGAGGCAGAAATGACGATGGCTGTGGGAGCCAGGAGTTTCGGGAACTTTTGACCTTTTTCGTTTCGAGTCCTTGACATTTCAGTGGCCATGCTGTTATTAACTGCATTTACAACACGGGAAACATTTGTGCTGCTAATATTTGTGCATTATCGCCATACACTTTCAAAGTTTTACGGAAGGGGTATATTGCATGAATATCGATATGGTTAGCATGCATCGAAAATACATAGGAAAAAAATCGATCTCTCATAACCTAGGGACTGGACAACTGATTTTCGCGAAAAGAATTCCATCGTAGACTAGGTTTCTATGCCCTACTGGCATTCCTGCCGTTCCACACCCCCCCTTCCCACATCTTTGGCCGCGTGTCTGAATGAGAAGATATTTTCTCACTAGACTAGCCAATCAGAAATACTTTACTCCTCTACTGAATATAACATCCGCTATAAATATTTAAATGAACGTGACATATGGGTTTGATATAAACAATTTTTATTGTGGAGGTTCCTCTTTTATAATACCTGTAACTTATTTTCTTTCTGCTTCATGCGACTGTAGTGATGCTCCCGATGCTCATGTCATTGTTTAATTAATTAAATATACTCTTAATGTATGTAGGTGTTGGAATGATCGTGTGCGAGTAAACGTTGCATTAATATTATATTTTATGGATATTTTTTAGGTAACTGACATAATTTTAGATGTAGCAAACATGAAATGTCTTATATTAATTAATTTTCGTTTGTCTTTTTCCCGTGTTTTAATAGTTATTTGCTGTGATTTTCTTTCCTTCAGAAATCCTTAAACTAAATTGCAGTTTTAGAATTTTTGCTAATCGATGTTATCTTGTAGTTAATTTTTATAAATAGTACAATTACATGTACATATGTGAATATATGTCATATGTGTATGTGATTTTGTGTATGCGTGTATGTGTATGCATAATGCATAACACATAAAGCATACATCAAAAGAGAAATCGCATAAGTTCACTACTCAGCTTATTTTTATTTTATGTATGTTGCTTTTATATATTTCACATAAGCTACTTTCTAATTTTATAGTAGAAATTAAGTTTCGTTTCATTTTTTATTTCTTTTTATTTTCAATACATAAGTGTTTTTTTTATTATGTAAAGTGATTAGGTGTAACAGAAGGTGATAATACCTTAACTTGTAAAATAAATAATTTCAGTATTCACAAATGTTTACCTAACATGGTTAGTCACCGTTAAAACATGGAACTACTTTATCTCCGTCATTGTCAACTTTGCTGGGAGCATGCCACTTAGTGCGCCTGTTCAAATACAAGCAGTTATCAGCAGTGACATTTTTCAAAGGTTGATTTCAAAAGTGCTTAATTAACCGTGAACAGTCTATAACAAGTAAATCACCAATCACGGAAGTTGATCCGAGCGTTAAGTGTTTTCAAATACCACCGGCAAGGTTACTTCTACTCTAAGATCGTAAGATCAATGTTAAAAGTTTGACAACCAAACATTTCGCCACTAGGTAAGCGCTAGTGTCGGCGATGTACCAAATTTTCTCTATTTTCTACGTTAAGAAACAGGATAATTGCAATAATCATAAAACGTAGCTAAGTAAAATCTCTCTCGTTTATAATTCAGTTCGCTTAAAATTTTAATTAAAAGTTACATTTTGGAACACCGCACACCTAGCGGCGGAAATTTTCCATATGCCAAACTGTCCCATAAGAAATCACGTATTGTTCCTAACCTGAGTAGAATTAAGCTTACCACCGGTCCAGAAACCTGGTACCCCTACTCACAGCCCTACGCAGCTGCAGGAACAGTGTTCCTCGCACCAGTTCCCTGGCGGTCACTGGTGCATAACCGTTACAACTAGAGTTTTCGGAAAGGACCCGGTGCCGAGCACAATAAGGAAACAGCTTGCGCACGATGTCAAGCCCGCACGCGAAACTGAGAGAAGAGCATCGCGTCACGTACAAGACGTGTCGCGATGGCGCGCTGCGATACCATTCGGGAAAATGGCTCCTTCAACCCGCTAACGAAGACCACACAATGCTCGCGGTGTCCCGACCTGGAAGCGGGCGGGGAATTGTTTCCCACGGCTTTTAATTGGTCCTCCAGGAACAAGGTCGGGTTAGGAGCAGTACCACGTGAGCCTAGAGTGTGCATGGGGGCAGAGCATGCGTGCAAGCTGCGCAGAAATCAATCTCAGTGTCCCAACATTAAACTGCTTTCACATAGGCTATTCAAGGTTAAGTGAGCACTTTTGAAAGTCCTCTAATTTGGAATAATAGTCAATAAATATATTTTATTGTAGCCTTAGACGTTAACTTTTGAGTACAGTGGAATATACATGATGTGTTTATTACTTACACGGAAATATTTATTTTAAATGTGGTTAAAGGATAAAAAAAAGCTGAAAGGAAAAAGTAACCTGGGCCTCAAAAGTGCTCACTTTACCGTGAACAGTCTATACCAATAGCGCTATCAAAAACAACGTGAACAGGATTTCATGCTAGGGCTTTGTTTTTGTAGTCAAGTGCTTTGAGATGTGCATAATTTTTTCTAGCTTAGTTTAAATGCAACTATGTATAATATATTAAAGTTTGTCAAAATATTTCTTGGGGTCGCGATGGTTTAGTGGTCAGACTACTCGCCTCCCACTTAAACGAATCTGGTTAGATTCCCGGCGTAATCGCTCCCGGATTTCCGCAAGTGAGAATCGTGCCGGACGATGATGCCGCTGGTCGGCGGGTTTCCCATGATCTTCCATTCCGGCGCTGCTCCATTCTCACCATTATCATCATCGGCTCTCAAAACCTCGATGTTAAAAGCCACCCAAATCTCTCCACTCTTCATTCTCTTCTATCAAAATACACTGGTACATGACAATAAAAATACACAATTGATTAGGATTGCGGTACTGTACATTATCTCTATCATTGAGAATTCAGAATGGTGTTAAACACCCACGTACTGCAATTAGAGCACCTAAACGTCGTGGCTTGGAATCAAAGAGTATCTGGATATGTTCCTGGGGAATCTCCCCCCGCGAGGTTTGTATGCGAGTCCACAAAGCATCAACGGTGGTTGCTGGAGAACTGTGACGAACAAGTCTCCGACCAACCATATCCCAGACATGTTCGATAGGCAACATATCAGGCGAACGTGCAGGCCAGGGAAGCAGTGCTACCTGCCGTTCATTGAAGAAAGCTTGCACATTCCTCACCACATGTGACTGGGTATTGTCTTGCTGAAATATGGCACGTGGAGTCGCCTGAAGGAGGGGCAGTACCTTGGGCTGTAATACCTCCCTGATGTAGCGGTTGTTGTTCAGAATTCCCTCAATATGTAGGAGTCGAGATCGCATGTTGTATTCAATGACGCCCCAAACCATCACACTTGGCGTTTGTCCGCTACGCCGCCCCCACAATGCAGGCAGCCAGATTGCGGTCACCACTGCAGCGTCTAACACGTGTGCGGCCATCACTGTAAGACAGGTTGAAACGGAACTTGTACTGAAACACTACATTTTGCCACTCAGCACGCCAGCGACGGCGTTCACGTGCCAATTGCAGTCTGAGGCGTTTGTGGTCTCTGGACAATGGAAGCCTACGCAATGGCATGCGTCGAACCGTCGACGCAGACAGGTACACACCCGTTGAAGTGTCCCAGTGTCAATCCAACACTGTGGACGAGGCTGCGCGGTCCGTTACGGCCATTTGGACAAGAGGGCGGTCATCCCGTGCAGTGGTTACATTGCGTGGTCCAGTACCCGCTCGTCGCTGCGTACGACCATCTTCCATCCACTGGTGCCACACACGCATCACTGTCGTAGCAGCATGCCCTGTACGGGCCTAAATGTCACGGTATGACGAACCCGTTTCCCGGAGACCGAATCGTTCTGCCCCGTTCGAACTCACTCACATGCTGATATGGTGCCCTTTGACGTCGACGAGGCTTACTGGAACTTGTTTTCACTTAGTTTGGCGGTTCTATACTGATTGGGCTTGGCGTAACACGGACCTTTCCGGCCACACAGAAGAGGGTGCTGATGGGCCTTCTACGTGTACGCCATCTCTCTGCACTCGTCCACATCTCTACACATCCTCCGAGTTTGGATTCATTCGGCCCATTCTTTCTGGGTGTTGCAATTTTCACAAACAATAGTGTATATTAAGTGCACACGTCAAATTCTGGCCTTGATTTTGTGTTTCGGTAATTCGCGCACATATAAAAACCACATGGTTCCTCGGATGTAATGGTCATTTAGAAATGTCTATCAAACGGCGGTGTTAGAAATTTGAACGCCAATTACAAACCTAATTTCAACAAAACAACATTACCCAGCTTCAATTCTACCGGTCTAAACGTCGCACATTGAACAAGACGGACAGGGAATTGCGGGCTATTTGAATAGTGTATTCTGTACCCGAGTCAAAGTATGACCTTGTATTTATGTACTAACTCTGTCGACAATATTTACGGACATATAAAAATTGAGTACATGTTTTGCATACAAAATCGTATAAATATGTAGTGCCGTCAACCGAGATGGCTTTGTCTACCACGAGGTGACCTTGTCCCACCACTTGGAAAAAACATTCTCCTGTACAGTATAAAGAAACGAATTCGTGATTGTGGATTCCACTAGGTAGATTGTTTATGTAAACAAATGTTTATGAGCTTCAAAGCTACGTATTTATCTAATAGATTAATTTTTGCAGAGTAACAATGAGGTTGCATTGCCTCACTGGTCTTTTTAAACGATTATACAAGCTATATCATACCTCGAGACCCAGTCACACCATGTCGAGTTGAGATTGTCCCACTTTTTTGGAAATAAGTTTTGAAGGTTAGGAAGTGTTTAAAGTTTAGAAATATGATGTTTTATTGCTTGATGGAATCTGTTCTATTCAATAAAAAAATTGGGGAAATAATAATTTATAGATGTTGGTCTGTTTACGCAGTTTTTAAGACAAAATGAGCGAAAAATCACCCCAGTTAACAGTATTTAAGTTACAGTTTCACTTAGATCTGTCTTCGTATAACTATGCGAACGGCCCTGTATTTCATAATTCGTTGACAGTATTTTAAAAATACGCCTGACAGTGTTCGCGCTGCGGGGGATTTTTTACAGGGGTTAGTTTGAAAAGGTTCCAATTGACCGTGGGCACGTTGGAACATTTTACGCACGACCGAGTCACTGAACACATTTCCAAAGCCGAGAATAGACCACACGCTCTCTTGTGCGGCGACAGAAGGTAAGTTCGCTGGACCATCAGGCGGAAACCGAGTCACCGACCCCGAGTAGCTGTCAGGAAATTTAAACTCACGTCTGCTGCCTGAGAGTGAAACTACTCAAGGCGCAACAGCTGTGGGTCTACCACCTGGCTCTGAAGCTAAGATATTCTCTCTAAGGAAACTTAGAACATTTTAGATTGAACGACAGCGTGAGACTCGTCCTCTAATGAACTAAATTTTATAGGTGAAATGATTTTATGTCTACTACATTCTAAACCTTAAACAGTGAAAATTGAGATAAATCAGTGAACACAGTGAAAATTAAGCGACTGATAATCAGTGCCTGATAACTAAATTAAAATTAGGGCTGAATTTCGTTGATTTATTTGTAATTCATAAGTCTGTCAGTCATAAGTCACTTGTTCCCAGTTCATTTCCTTGATTTGCCAGTCGGCAATGGCCTAACTGAATTTCAGTAAATGTTATTACACTGATTGATTTCACTGATTGAAGCTTTGAGTGTTACTGTTGTTGAAATGACTAAGTCTACTACCCGTAGTTCAAATGAATTTAGGTTTGCTGTACGTATAGTTCAAATGATTTAGGGCATGCGGTCTTTACATCAAATGATTCTAAAGTCGACTGTTTATAAGTAAAACATCTTCGTGTCTACAACCTGTGACTTACATTACTTCGGTGCAATGACTCCTGAATTATAACTGTGATGAAAAGCGACTTTAGGTAAAGCGCATGAAGGCCAAAAGTCTAGGCTAAACCTTATAAGATCAATTATATAGGCTGTTCAAAGTTAACTTGGTATTACAAGGATCAATATCTGAAAAATATTACAGCACAGGTGTGCATATATTTTAACGGGCACAGTGTCTGGCATACGCCAAGTATATATAAAGTTGGTAACGACAAGGAGGAAAAATAGTTCCATGTCATAACGTTTAATTAAAAGTGTTAAAGGCTGTTCACGATAAAGTGAGCACTTTTGAAATCAACCTTAGAAAAAAAAATACTGCTCTTAATTGCATATATTTTAACGGGCGCACTGAATGACATGCGCCCAGTAGAGATAGTAATGATAGAGGGAAATTAGTTCCACGACTTATCGTCGAATTAAAAACGTTGGGTAACCATTTGTGATAACTTAAATTTTTTCTATAATTTCCCGTTTTTTTTAATGCACGTAAGTGTAAAAATTAGCAGATTTGTAAAATATTTACTATTGAAATAATTCCGTAGTTTTACTGGACCGACGCATAAATAAAGTGATGAGGCCAATGGCAATGTTAATTTTACATAAGGCGGAAGAATACACAATGTGCATACAAGTAGATGTTAGGCCCCCGTCTACCTGTCGCTCGGACTGCGTTGCAGTGTGTTTGAAATACAGGTTTTTCCACGGAACTATTAAACGTGCGTCCAACGTGCTGATCTACGAAAAGAACTCACACTTCAGACGAGGGCTGTTGAGTGCTTTCAAGACGCCACGTACATTATAAACACCATTTCAGAGTACTCCAAAAAAGCTAACAACAGCTTTTTCAAAGCGCTGTATCTCAAAATATACGCGTCGGATCCATACAAATCTACTCAAAGGCCTTGCATTTAACCTTCCTGCAGACTTCTCACCAATAAAATAAGAGGGTCACCGCTGAAAGTCCCATAGGTACACGCAGTGCGACGGGAACACTGCGCGCCAGTTGAGAGCCTTGCGCTTAGTGACGATGGCGCTCTCGATGCGCGTAGCAGTGTCGTCCTTATCGCCCCCGGACTTCTCCGTCTCGAAACGCGGGATAAAGCTCCAGACAGTCGAGGGCCCTAAGCAGAGCTGCCAAAAGTTCTGAGTTCACCGCGAAAAGCCTTGCAGCAACTGCTGAATCATCTTTCCAGACGGAAGAGACGATTGTGGGCGTGCTGCGAATGCTTCTGCAGCCTGTGCGTTGCGGGGGCTGTCCTCGGGCGAAGACAGCGCGGTCTTGATGCGCGCAGGTGCGCACACACGTGGCGAATACTAACAACCCAATGACGACAGTGAGCATCCGGTCCACGTGCGCGCCGCAGACTGCGCAGGCGAGACGTGGTTCGCACCCGTCGACAAGACGAGGGAGCTCTGGAAGCACCGTCGTCGCGCCGACACTACTGAAGGCGCCGACACAACTGAAGGCGCCGACACAACTGAAGGCTCCGACACAACTGAAGGCACCGACTGACCGAGCGGAGTGGAGCGGGGAGGTTTGGGCGGCTCTTAACGTCGACGTCTAGAGATCCGATGAGGGTGAAATGAGGTGAGAATGTAGCAGCGCCGGAATGCAAGACTGGGGGTAAGGACGGGAGATCCCCGAGAAAACCCGCCAACCAGCGGCATCGTCCGGCACGATTCCCACTTGCGAAAGTCCGGGAGTGACCCGGCCGGGAATTGAACCCGGTTCGCCTAGGTGGGAGGCGAGCCGTATAACTACTACACCACCGCGACCCCTTCCGATTTTGACGAGCTGGTAGAAAGAACCAGTGGCGTAACAATGTAGGGGGTAGGGGGAGGAGGATATGCTGTTGTATATTGCACCTCCCTTCCTTTTTGTCATTATGCGCATAAGTTTATGTGACAACATCAAAACACATTCCGATTGGCTGCCGGCGGTAATGACGTGGTGTGAGTTGTATCCATCCTTCAAAGATAAATGGAGTTCTCATGTGCCGCTGGAGTTCGCGGCATAAGCGGTTGTTTCGCCTCTGTATTATTAAGTACTCTGTAACGGGCGCCTTTCACGTAACGGCGACGATGTGTTTGCTTAGCTCGCAAATTTCGCCTCTAGCGAAGACTATCGTCGGTCTTTCGAACGCGAAATATATCCCCGGGAGGGGCAGTGCTCCTGTTATTCGTCCTTGACAGTTAATCTGCTGGAAGTATACTCCCCACCGCGGCGGATATCCGGAAACGAACTATATGTAAGTACGCGCCGCTTGTGACTATGCCCAGTTCATGGCGCAAGTGGATGGCCTTCAGTTTACAGAGGGAGGCTTCGCAACAGCTTATTTTAAGAAAGATAATTTCGCTTAAGTACCTGCTTGTGAAACTGCACGACCTGCTGCTGTCCGGTATGACGCAATTTAGAGGAGTTTGTTTTGTACACGTCGGTGCAAAATAGCTGTCAGCATGGCCGAATCTCCTTCTATTACTTTGCTCAGAATCTGAGTTGCATCGAAATATACTTATCAGTGCACGCAGTATTCACGAGTTTTTGAAGTCAAGAAGTCAACGGCATATTTTTTCTCCTAACCTGGACATTGATCATTTTTAGAGGTTTTCTTAATGCTTGTACCGGTAGTGGAAACTATTTACGAAGTTGATTTTTCATTAATTGGGGAAATATTTTATCAATCTTCCGAGTAAATATTTAATTTGTTACTTGTTAAGTGTTCTTTATTAACTCCATCAATTATTTAGTGTGATTTTTTTTTAACTCATGAAGGCTTGCTATTAATGATTTATCAGTGTTCCAGATTAATTGTAACGATAATTGTCGCGTATTACNCAATTTTTTTTTTCTGTTATTGCTTTTAGAGAGTTATTATTTTATTGTTGCTTACTTGACATAGGATTTACGCTGATAGGCTGATCTGGAAACACACCACAAATAAATTTACGTCAAGAATTGTTCCATACATCCAAAATATGTCCCTAGAGTACCGCTCACAGAAAGCTGAAGTATCAACCGACTATAATATTGAGGTCAGATCGAGGACTATTTAAAATAGGTTCTCTCGGTACACACCATTCTAAGTTGTCTACAAAATGTTCTTCAAAAATGTATAGTACAAGTATTGGTACGACCACACGAATGAAAACTATCATGAAGAAATCAGAATACGCTTCCTTCAAGAGGAGTGCGAGATGTGCAACTGGGTTTTACGCAAAAAAAAAAAAAACTGCATCAAACTGAAATTGTGGGAGAAAAAAACCAGGAAGACTTTTATTGTTGAATTACGTCGCTAATAAGCAGTTAATTTGGTAATTTCACTTAGTTGCGAGAATGATCACGAACAATAATAATTTATGAACTATTGTTGTAAAGGATCTCCCATGTTTTATAAAAAAATAAATCCAGTTTCCAAGCGAGGACAAGTGCTAACCCCCCCCCCTTTTTTTTCCTCTCCCAATGACACCCTTCTATTGACGCCGATGGTTTTCTACTTTAAATCTCAGATAATAACACGTCTCATATTTCATCTCGGATTCTGCCCTTGCTGAGAGATATGCTTCAAAAGGAAAGTGGGGGTGGAGGGGGAGGGATTGTCGCCATCTGATAAACAAGCAAGATGGCTGACGGTTTCATTTACCAGAACTAGAATAACGCCGTGCAACGTAGTTACAGTTTCCGATAAATCGCCCGTTTCCGATTTTAAAGTTGAGTTGACAAATTTGGGCGGCTCTTAAAACCGAGGTCTTGAGAGCCTATGAGGGTGAAACGAGGTGAAAATGGAGCAGCGCCGGAATGCAAGGGCGGGGGAAACGAAAGATCCCCGAGAAAACCCGCCGACCGGTATCGTCCTGCGCGATTCCCACTTGCGGAAATCCGGAGTGACTGGTCGGGTATTGAACCCCGGTTCGCCTTGGTGGGAGGCGAGCAGGCTAACCGCTACACCACCGCGGCCCCTTCCGATTTTAAAGAGCTGCGTTCCTTTCGCCAAACGTGTTTTCTGTAAGACGATAACTAATGTTACTAATTCAACTTTCTTGTTAATGCACTGCAACTTGTGGGTTGAATACTTTTAGTACGTACCCGCGATTCTAATTTAGCCGTGGACTTAAAATGAGGTATAGGCTGTTCACGGTAGACTGAGCACTTTCTAAAGCACTGCTTAAGATCTATTTGTATGCACGTTATGTATTCTTCCACCATACTGTACCAAAAATTAACATTGTCATGCGCCTGGTAACTTTTATCAAGTGAAACTGTGAAATTATTTTAAAAATAAATATTTTACAAATTTATTTACACTTGTATTCACTAAAATTAACAGAAATATAATTGTATCTTCTCATTCTTTATAAATATTTACCTTGCAATTTAAATTCAACTTGCAGACATGGAACTACCTACTTTTCTTTCTTCGTTACCATCTTCACAAGGCGCTTGTCAGTCAGCGTACGCGTAAAAATATTTTCAGTTAAGAGGCAGTGGCATTTTTCAAAGGTTCATTTCGAAAATGCTTAGTTAGCCGTGAACAGCTTAGAGACCGGTTTTCGTCTTTCGCCACTTCCCCGGCATTTACCCGGCCACGGCCAACGAAACTGACTAAGGCACGCAGTCAACGCCGATGAGCGTGTTTCTCTTCTACAATGGAATTTTCACCAGACCCACCCGCAAAATAATTTTACGCGCACTAATATTAGGTTAGAGGTAGTGAGGAAAATAAAATTTCAAAGTTTTCTCCTTATCGTGAGCTGATAGAAGCGGCGAAACGAGGATTGTGCATGCACAGTTTGCAACTGACTTCCTGCACATCTCTGCGCAGTAGTGAGAAGATGATGTGCGTGACGTCTGCCCCGGCTTCGGCCGTGCTGATCGCGGGTCGCACTCTGGGTGGCATTGGCTGAACCTTCCACTGGAAGGAGCTCTGGAGGCGGGTACTTGCCTGGAGGGCTGGCCCTGCATGACAGTAGGGTTGGTAGTAGCTGCCGTGGAACGCAAGCGTGCCGGCCCTCCTCAGGTGTCAGTTTCGAAGGGTTGGTGCTCGCTAAGGAAGGGTCGACGGTCTGGTCCACCTAGTAGGAGGACTCGTGTACGAAGCGGTTTCGTAGAGGGAGGATAGTCCTCGGCCCCATCAAAGTGGCACGTACGGATTCAACTCCGTACTCTGCTGTTGACCGGTGAGGTGGAACCACCCTCGGGTGGAGAACATCCACCCACTGCGATTGGAAAGGGCGTGATCTCTTTCTACTGTGCAGCATTCAACTGCTGTCAATTATAGCTTTGATGAAGCTCAAACATCTACTCGTTATGGAACGAACGTCTGGGAGAGCGCGCACACGTCAAACAGCCTGATGTGAGAATTAACAGCCAGAAGTGGCCTGAACACAAGCCTGAATGAAATTTGTCAAATCCTGAGGTGCACTCTCTATTATAATGCTCAGAAGTATGTCTCCTGTCATACCCTGTGGGCTCAGGTGTAGGAGGAGCAGCCGTGGTCAAAACCCGCTACACTCGGTGTAGAAAGCATGTTGCCGTGGCGCCGAGAAGCTGCTTGACGAAAGGCTCGCGCGCGGGTGTGGCAACTCCGGGGGCTCTCCGGAAGCCGAAGCGCGCGGAATCCGAGATGAAAGGCGGGACGTGTTCTGCGTGGGAGAAACACAGAAGGAAATAACAGCTGCCGTAACGACAGTTCCCTTTCGCACGTTCGCAGTGGCGCGCTCGTGCGAGCAATCGTGTTCGCGGAGAACTGGGTCACGGCTCCGCGATAGTCAGTCCGAGCTGCGTGAACATAACGATATTTATCTTCCATATTCGTTTCATGAATTATGATAGGAGGCGATGTGCAGGGCCGCCTCTTTTTCGCGAAAAGATTTCAGGACTGATTGTACTCCGAAACACTGGAACGATCGGATGATATTAAGGCTCCCGTCCACCTGGAACTTTTTCCCACGTTTAGGCCGAGAAGCGCGGGAGCGATAAGGGCGACACTGCCACGCGCATCAAGTACGCCATCGCCGCTAAGCGCAAGGCTCTGAACTGGCGGAGCAGTGTTCTCGTCGTGCTGCGTGTATCTATGGGACTTTCAGCGGTGACCATATTATTTTATTAGTGGGAAGTCTTTAGGAAGGTTTAGTCGAGGCCCCTATAGTAGTTTTGTATGTATCTGATGCGTGCATTTTAAGCTACAGCGCCTTGGAAAGGCCGTTTTTAGCGGTTTTGGAGTACTCTGAATTGATGTTCCTAACTTACGTGATATTTTGAAAGTACTTAACAGCTCTCGTCTGAAGTGTGTGTTCTTTTCGTAGATCAGCACGTTGGACGCACGCTTAATAGTTTCGTTGAAAAACGTGTATTTGGAACACTCTGCAACGCAGTTCAAGCGCCAGGTAGACGGGCGCCTTAACTGTCGCGCATTGCAGGTGTCTGCCCGCGAACCACGGGCACTCGATGTCGGAGTTACCTGATTCTGCTTGGCCCAGTCAAGTGAGGAGCTGTCTCCCGACAAAGACGCGTGGCCAACAACCGAGGGAAAACTGCACGTATGCCATAGGACACTGGAGTCTAGCTTTCGCGTGAATATTTTCTCGAGAAACAGGTGGCCCTAGCGATATGTATCGAAAATAGCTAATATCGACAAAGCTAAAATCAAATCACAAATTTCGCTATTGCAAACATTGCAAGTATCGAAACCAGGAATGTTCCTCAGGCCGATATTGAAAAGACCGAGACTGCAATTATTTCTCATATTGATAACGCCAACACCGACACCGTAAATCTTGATAATATCATCAAGGATATCGATAACACCGATATCATAAATTCCGGTTCTAGAAATGAACAATATTTAAGCTGCAAAACTTTATTCCCTCAAATAGTGGAATATTATAATACATCGAAAATACATCGATAAGATAACGTTTTATAAATATATATACCCAACTTTTAAATTGTTAATACTACTGTGTCACAAACATCGCTCTATGCAACAGTTTTGTTCTTCATTTTTGGACGATAACATGGTTGATATTTTTCAGAAGTGTGATGAACGACGTGTGCACACCGCACAGCTGTGTCGTTTACAGTGTTGCCAAAACAATCACCCCAAAATTCACAGATGCACAAGTGAATTCCAGCCAAATCCGCACAAAATTCTAGAATTACACTTTTATATACTATAAAAATGTTAACAAAAGTTTCTGTAACAAACACTAATTTTTTAAGAATTTAATTTTTCCTATTTAAGAGCACAGTTCGAGCCTGTTGCCAACGTTGTGTGATTTATGAACGACAACTTTCTAAAATAAACATTTTCTGGAAATGCAAGGCTGGAAAGATTGATCATTTCAATTTATATTGAAAAGTACCACGAGCGCATTTCGCGAAAAAAAACTTAGTTTTTTGTAAGATTTCAGTCGGAGGTGGAAATTCCGCCCAAAATCCACATTCATTCATTCCACAGAGGTTCTGGGTTCGAATCCCAGGTAAGGCATGGGTGTTAACTTAAGTTAGGTTATAAGTAAGTTTGTAAGCCGTCCCCTGATAAGCCTTCAGGCATAACACACCGCGGGACGTTAATCAGCCCTTTACAATTCAATTCATTCCACAGAAAAATTTCCACACGCCGACAGGAATCGCACACGTGTAGTACCGCGCAGTTAGTCAGAGAGTAGAAGCCCGTGCGGGGTCGATGATGTGTGTATGAGCAGGGCGTTGCTGCCGGGGTACACGGATCCAACCCTACATCGCCAGGGCGGGCTTGTAGTCGTGTCACAGTCCGGGGATCCCAGTCGTCGGCTTGACACGTCACCTTGACCTTGGGCTCTCGCCCGACTGCCTGCCGAGCTCTCTAGCTTCTTCTCTTACTTATCCCCGGACCTCCGTGCCCGGAGCTTGCAACTATGGCATCCCGTCCGCCCGTCGACACGCGACGTGAGTGAGCAAGTCATTTGGGTGGCTCTTAATATCGAGGTCTTGAGAGCCGATGAGGGTGAACCCGTGGTGAGTATGGAGCAACGCCGGAATGCAAGGGCGCGGGGAAACGGGGGATCTCCAAGAATTCCCCGCCGACCAGCGGCATCGTCCGGCACGATTCCCACATGCGAAAATCCGGGGGCGACCCCACCGGGAATCGAACTCGGCTGGCCTAGGTGGGAGGCGAGTAGTCTGACCACTGCGCAACCGCGACCCCGGTGACAAAGTCCCAGACGTGAATTTTTTTTTGTTAGGTTTCTAAAGCTCTCGAAACGAATAAAATAACTTATTCGAGCAAGGCAATTCCGTATTCTAAGTAATATTTCGTTACAGAACTCCAAGCCTTCAGCAACGTTCAGGTTTTCGTTAGCAAATGCAAGCTGGCAACACTACTCGCATGAAATTTTACTGAAATACGGGAGTCTGTTTTATAAAATTATAACTACTTCAACTTGTAGTCATCAATGAAAAAAAGTAGTAAAGCCCTTAAAAATATATTGTTTGCATTTTGAGAGTTTTAGTTGTTACTAACAAACAAATACTGTCTCATAGGGAAAATGTAGATTTCGTTCGTCGTGTCTCACATTTGCTATCCTCGTCGTAGTTGGCAACACTTTATGTGTGACTCGGCTGGACGTGTCACTTGTTTGTATAGGCTAGTCACGGTAAAGTGAGCACTTCTTGAAGCCCTGTCATTAGGAATCGTTAAATATATTTTATTGTAGCCTTAGACATTAACTTTCGAGTCCGGTGAAATATGTACAGTATGTTTATTACTTACGTGACAATATTTACTTTAAAATGTGGCGGAAGGATGAAAAATGACTGATAGGAAAAAAAGCAACTACGACTATACAGATTTCAGCATTTAAAGCCATTTGTCATGTTTTAATTTGTTTTGAGTTGAATGTTTATTTATTATGAACGTAAACTTAAAGACCCTACCATAAGGAATAGTTAGGATTGTAATTCAGGACATCACCTCAAAGTTATTATTTATTTACATGTTTGTTTATAATTCACGTATTTTGACAAGTTCTATTTTTTTTTTTTTGCCATGTGAACTGAGCTCAATTATTATCTTTGGATTCGTTGATTATGCTGTCACCGTTTTCTCTTTGCACTTTACCTGTCTTAATCAAGCATGCTTTGCCACGGAGGAATGCATTTAATTACATTTCTGATAAGATAAGCGCCACGTCCTAGAAAGTGACTAATATCTTGCAATTCCCCGGCTTTAATTAGCGCCACTCTCTCCCTAGAACGCTATGGACAGCGGCAGATCGCAACTTCCGTTCTGCAAGAGTTCGTTTAATTTTGCACATACCACCCATCGTAATGTAAGGAAAGGTGTACGAGAGGCGCCTAGTTTGTTTAAATATGCGGGCGCGATAAAGAGGAGGCCCTAAAGACATTGGGGTAGTTTTGAAGTGCAACGCAAAACTACGTGAGCTGCCGTCTCTACCAGCACTGTATAAGTATGGCCTAGATCTAGTACGGTACTGCAATTTCAAAGAACTTTTACGTATGTGCACTGCAATAATTTCAAACAGTTTTGATTGTAAAATTAGCTTGAATTTTCAAGAGAGTGGTTTTTGAATTTTACATAATTTTTCTGATATTAATGAAAGGCGTAACTATTTGGTCGGACGTTAACCAGAAGCCAGCGGATAATATCTTTTATTCTGTAGCTGTGCAAACCCATGAACATTATACAGTATACTATGACCTAGTTGCATTTTAGTTTCTCACGTAAATTACCCATGTTGATTGCTAATTTTAAGAGGTGATTTATTATTCAGATCTATTACAACTGATTTTATTATTTGAACGACAGCAAATTTTATTGATTTGATTAATATTTTTGGATTTCTCTGCACTGAATAATTTTTCATTTTTCATTGAATTCTCAATTCTTCCACGTATCACCCCTGCAATAAAAGCTACAGTTTTCACACACACACAAATGAACGATTTATGTTTAGTGTAATATTTAAAAGCAGATTTAATATTTTATTCTCAAGGGTATTTTATGTTTTGAGTGTTTTAATTTCATACAAAGGGTATGAAATTTTGTGTATTGTCTATGTCTACATGCAACATGGGTAAATGTGTCTTCATGTAATTCAGAATTAATTAATGATCACTGCTAATGCGTCAAAAGTATCACATAAATCACCTGCCTGGTTCTGAAACTAAGAATCAGTCGTATTTTCGTCGTATTTTAAAGGAAAAATCATTTCCCCCACGCTCTGTGTCGTACAAAGGGAAGCCGATTCGCCTGGCGCCATTACATTCCAGCTGGACGCCACGAGCAAAGAGAAAGTAAGCGCCGCTGTAGGAGTTCTGCTAAGCATCACCCCTCACTAAGTGGCAACCTTAATATTACAATTTTTAATAAAAATTATGTTAGTGTCATAAGTTAAAATCATCAAACAAGATAAATAAAATATTCATTTAGCCACTCAAAACGCCACGATAGTCAGTTGTTTCGCGTGCAATGCCGCCGTATACCTTACATCTATACGCTACAACTCGACTTAGCTCATAAAACAAAAACGAGAAATAATTATTTTAAAACTAAAACCCTGAAGTTCTTAAAAATAAGGGGAATATATTAAAACCAATTTTAAAGTACTGTCTAAAATTTAATGCCATAATAAAATAATACATACGGTTAAACTGTTGCTGCAGAATAATTAGACAAAAAATTACACTTCATGAATATTTCCGAAACTTACGTTTCCAAATAGTTATTTCCAGTATGATGGGCATTTAATTATTATAGTAACTCCCGTTGCGTGTTTATTTAACATTTCAAGTCGGGAAAACTGACATTGACAGCGATTTGTTAATTTGTAAGCTTGGAAGTGAAACATTTCAGAGAAATATGTCATCGATTTTGCAGACGAAATCGATCACGTGACCGTTTCTTCAACGTAAAATGTCAACCGTAACACGGCACCTGAGTGGTCGGTGCGACCTGCGAACGTGTGAACACGGCTTTATTCGCGTCACGCAGACCGCCTGGTGCTAACACACCGTTAGCTCGAGCTTCCGCTAGCGCTGCGCGCGGCTGTTGGCCGAACCTCGGCACTCTGCAGTCTTGTCGCCCAGCTGAGGGGTCGTCGTCCCCGGCAAAGGTTACTTCTACTCAGGTTGCGAAGATCAAGGTTCAAAGTTTGCCAAAGGAAACATTTTCGCCACTAGGTAAGCGCTACTGTCGCATGTGTACTAGATCTTCACTATTTTCTACGTTAAAAAAAAACTGTTTATTGCAATATATGTTGCTATAATGTATATATATTGCTATATATATATATATAACTATATATATTGCTATAATCATGAATCAAATATAAAATAAATTCGTAACTACGTAAAATCTTTTTCTTTTATTACCCAAGTAACTTACCATTTTAATTAAAAATTACCATTTGTAACACAGCGCACCTAGCGGTGGGAATTTTCCCTGTGCCAAGCTGTCCCATAAGAAATCTCGTTTTGTTCCTTACCAGAGTAGAAATAACTTTATCCCGGCTCCGCCGATGAATCACAGCCTGCTACTTTCACAAAGATAATTCCTTTCCACAGGATGTATCTGTGAGTCAACCATTAAAATATCTTTGACCGTGAGTAAGTCTGATACTGAGCGTAGACTAAAGACGAGGTACACCGATTATTAGTCTTCTGCACATGTACCCAACAATGACGTACCCCAAACCAACACAACTGTCAAAGTCACATGGCCAACAAAGATGCAAGTGTTTGTTTATATCTTAATTTTTAAAACGACAAACACTAATATGTGAATAATAAACCTTTTATACCAACTTGAATTTAATCGGACTGCGTTGCAAATTGGCTAAAGGAAGTATACAAACATCTGAGGGAACTTCTTTACTAATTAGTGCCATAACCTCAAATACAATCCACGCCGTTTTTGCTAGACGTGTTGGCACGAAAGCAGTTCAATGTTCGGACACGGAGACTGGTTGTGAGCAGCCAGCGAGATCGATCTATAGTCTATTCACGGTTACTACCAACTTTTCTGAAGCCCGGCTAAAGTTCTACTTCCAGTGTATTCTTCCGCCTCATGCAAACAAGTTTAACCGAGTCTAGAAAATTCACCGAAGGGACAACGCACTGTATTCGTGCGCACTTAGTATAAATAGCATTTTGTATAAGAACTATTTATTACTAAGCATTACCAACACACATATTTCATCTATGTTTTATTGGTATTTAATTTATAGATGTATTAGTAAAAGTTCGACTTAATAAAAAAATAACGTAATTTTATGTTACCACAAGAAAATAAAACGCTTGTGATACACGGCATATTTAGGAAACAACCAAACATGTAGTACATAAAATGATTTTTCAAAAGCTCTGTTCAAAAAGTGTGAAGAAACCGCGAATAGACTATACCTAGGGCCAGTGATATTCCGCGAAAAGATTTCGAGACAAGATACAGTCCAGAGCACTGGTAGGGTCGTCCAGCTTCTTTGATTGACTAAAAAATGTTCTGGCCAGTGCTAACCGTTTGCGCACGAATCACGAAGGTTCAGTGTCGGAGTTACTTAGTCCTGAGTGGCTGGGTCGAAGACGGACACGGCACCAGCAGCCAATGGAGGTATAACAACAGCTGAGGTGTGTGTATAGTATTGAAGTCTAATGTGTGCGCCGATTTTCACGCGAAAAGTCACTGGCCCTAACTATACCTCAGATTTAGTCTATGCTTCCGATAAATCGCGGCCTGCTACTTTGTCAGTGATAATTCTTTGTCACAGGATGATCTGTGACTCAATCATTAAAGTACCTGTGACCGTGATAAGTCTCAAACTGGGCACGCGTTCACAGGTTTGTGATACCTGCTACCTCTGCCACAGCTCGTTTGAGTTGCTTGTGACACGTCGCAGTGTTACAGACAGCCGAACCTTCTACCGGAGTTTGCGTGTTTACCAGCATTACTTTTTACAAGGTGGACAAGGAGCCAGGTGTTTATCTCAGTTGTCCCCATACGAAGACTTGCGAGCTGGTCAGAGGTTAGATGCGTGGCTGACCGGATTGTAGTGCTGGCGGGGGGAGGGGGAATGTGCAAGTAGGGGAATGCGAAGCCTCGCAAGGGTGAAGCAGGGAGAAGCCAACCACACGCCGATCGCCCCGAGTTCTGTGCACGCGCCGGTGCGTCGACCTGGGTGGGTCTTCAATGGACTCCCGCCGACCTGGAGCTTCTCTCCGCGTTTGAGACCGCGAGAGGCACGGGAGCGATAAGGGCGACACTGCCGCACGCGTCAAGTGCCGCCGTCGCCGCTAAGCGCAAGGCTCTGAACTGACGTGTAGTGTTCTCGTGTGTGAGTGAGCGAAGAGATCTGGGCGGCTCTTAGAGATCTCGAGAGCCGATGAGGGCGAAGCGAGGCGAGCATGGAGCAGCGCCGGAATGAAGTTGGCGGGGGGAAACGGGAGATCCCCGAGAAAACCCGCCGACCAGCGGCATCGTCCGGCACGATTCCCACACGGGAAAATCCGGGAGTGACCCCGCCGGGAATCGAACCACTGTTCGCCTTGGCGTGGAGAGTAAAAGTAATTGTAGATATTGTAGAATTATTATTTCTTGTCACTTATTTGCCTTTTATTTCACATTTTTTTTAGTCTAAAAAAATGTCGGCCCATCCTTTGCCTCTTCCAACCCGGCGCCCGGATCAGGCTGCCCCCCCCCACCCCCTTAGGGCGACTTGCCGCCAGCGTAGGTTTGTGACGCCGCAGTAGACCTAGAGCAATGTCGCAGTACCGAGGAGATGTCGCAACCCGAAGGCGACTTGAGGCGTCGTCGACGGAGAGGTTGGTATGTCGGGCGGTGGTTAGTAAAGCGAGTGAGAAGGCGGGCGGCCCGTGGACGACTATGATTACGAGTTGTTTGCCTCTTCTGTTTGCCCCGGAGCCGTCGAGGCGAGATAAGACTGCCGAGATATCATAATACGTGACTCCCGCCTCGACTCTGCTCCGTCGTCTGCGACCTCCACATGGCCCGAGGCGTCTCCCGTCTGCAGCTCGGTCCGCGGTTCAAGTCTCTTGCCAATATATTCACACTTTATAACACTTTCAGACCCGCTTTAATTTACAGATTCAGGTGTTGCAAACAACAAATTTTATGATGCGTGCTGTAGGCCTACGCAAGTCGACACAACACTTGTTTCGCGCAGGCAATGAGCTGTAGGCTACATGCTCGGCTACAGCAATGCGAACCAATTTTGACCTAGCCAGTAAGATGGTTTGCGAATCATTACCCTCATTTAAAATCATTGGACATTGAGCTTCATAGTGTGCAGTACATACCCAAAAATTACCTACAAGCAAGTAATGTACACAGTTGTGTACACTGAATTCGTAAAGGTTAAATCAAACCTTTGAAAACCCACTACACGTATAACGTGTTCGGTTGTTTCCTAAGTCTGTCATCACAAGTCTTTTAAATTGTGTTACCATAACAGTATCTTACTTTTCGTTGAATTGAACGTTTGCAAATATTTTATATATAATTTATAAGATTTCATAAATAATTAACATGAATAAAAAGGGAGAAAATAGGTGTGATGGTAATACCAAGTAAGACATTTTTCTCGTCCAAAATATTGTTAAACCGAGTGCGCACAAATGAAGTGTGTTATCTCTCTGGTGTAATTTTCTATACTTTGTTAATCTTTGTTAGCTTGAGGCGGAGTAATCGCCCGAAAGTATAACTTGAACAGGGCTTCAGGAAAGTTGGAAGTACCACGAAAGAACTATAGCTAAGCTCTTGAGAAAAAAACAACTGAAAAAAAAGAATAGTCTCTACCACTAGCTGCGTACGCATTTGAAGGGCACCGTCTGGCTGGAGGTATGTAGCGTATCCGGGAGTTGGAAGAGTATGGAGTCGCTAAGGGCGACCTACATTCACACTTAATATGCGTCATCGTCTCTATGTCTCTATGCGCAAAGCACTACACTGGCGCGGAATCTTTACATCGGCAACCTTATCATTTTATCGTAAAAAAAATAAAGAAAAATGTGAGCTGCATGTACAATTAAGAGCCAAAAAAACTGGTATATGCGTGCGTATGCAAATAACAGAGGTATGGAACCAATCAGAGTAACGCGATGCGGTCGGCAGCTAGATCGGTTACTGCTGCTACAATGGCAGGTTATCAAGATTTAAAGTGAGTTTGAACGTGGTGTTATAGTCTGCGCACGAGAGATGGGACATAGTATCTCCGAGGTAGCAAAAACATTTGGATGTTCGCGTACGACCATTTCACGAGTGTATCGTGAATATCGGGAACCTCGTAAAACATCACATCTTCGACATCGCTGCGGACGGAAAAAGATCGTGAAAGAACGGGACCAACGACGACGGACGAGAATCATTACACGTGACAGACGTGCAACCCTTTCTCAAATTGGCGCAGATTGGATTTGTGTTCTGCCCTGCAGGATTCATGGTGTGAATTGCCTTCTGCATACCTTCAGACATTAGTAGAGTCCATGCCACGTCGTCTTGCGACACTTCTGTGTGCTCACGGGGGCCCTACGCAATATTAGGCAGGTGTGCCAGTTTTTTTGGCTCTTCNACACTTCTGCGTGCTCGCGGGGTCCCTACACGTGATTAGGCAGGTGTACCAGTTTTTTTGGCACTTTAGTGTATATATATATTGTTCATCTTCTTGCTGTTAATCCAAGTTGTGTTTTGCGAAAGACAATATAAAAACCAATTATTTAAAACGAATATATGCGATTCTAATTATTGTTTGCTTAGGGGAAGTGTAATATATTTTACTATGATAACTGAAATTAAATATGATTCTCTTTGAAATATAACCAAACTTTTCCCACTATTTCTATATTAACTTCCATACACGTTACAAGAAATATAAGTTTATCATATAAAGTTTTTATTTTTAATTTACTGTAGAGTTTCATGAACAGTGCCTTAATCTGGCTAACCCAATGAGTGTGAAAACTCTGACGCTCCCTTTCAACACTCTAGTGTTTTGCGAGTGTATCTTTGTAAAGTTTCTGAGTGTGCTTGGGAATATATATGCATTTCGCAGTGGCTGCTTGAGGGAGACTTGGGAAAATTCCTTCCCAGTACGCACTGAAGGGAAAACTCTCTCCGTCGTTCTTCGGACTTACTTCCTAGTACAGCCCTTCTCCAAACAGCCCTATTGAAAAATCATGCTGCCAAGTAAATTGTGCGCTCGGCTGCGCTTTAAATGGACCGTGTGTGTATTCTAGAATGTTATCCCAAGACTGGTATAAACTGAAGGACACTGGGGCCCCCTCGCCGTCTGCCAGAGATGCGCCACGAGAGGATATTTCTCACAGTTCAGTGACCAGGCCGAATTCCTTTTTCGTATGGGAAGGGAAAACGAGCCTACTTCCTCCGGGGAGAAGGACAAAGAAGTGGAGTTGCCCTCTCCCCAACCACTTTGGAATAAGAGCGATTGGTCGCGGTGTATCTCCAGGGCAGAGGGAAGATGGAGAAGTCGACAGCCGATCTGCATGCCCGGCCTGGAAGGAGTGCAGTCGACTGGAGAAATTTATTGGCCGGGAATAGAAAAGAATTCTTTTGAACAACTTTCAAACCCCGCAGAGTGGGAGTTTGATCGTCGAGGGGAGGCGACGTACGATGCTTGAAAGGGGAAGTGGGGAAGTTTTAAAGTACACGGGAGCGGAAAGGGTGGGGAGGGTTAAGGGAAGAGTGCTTGTGACGGGTAGGGCGAGAAGTTAAGTGGAGGGCAACTTCGCAGGATGGCCGAATGACGCCGTTCGTCTTCCGGGGTCGGCCATTTCCGGCCTTGCAATGGACAGGAATACCTGCCGCACATCTGGTAGCTTCAACAGCTGGTATTACACCTTTCCACGAGATCTTCTGCTGCCGAGAACTCTATAGAGACGAACCTCTCTCGTGTTCTCTATAGAGGACATTTACTACACAGTATATGCACTGAAACATTATCTACCATGACTGTTTTAATAAGCATATCCAAAAAAATATGACTTATAAATAATTTAATTAACAACAAACCGTAAACATCAAATCAATTTATTCGTAATAAATGAAATATAGTTTCATTTATTTTTGAGCCCACTGTGGTCTATTAGTTAGACTACTCGCCTCGCACCTAAGTGAACCAGGTTCGATTCCCGGTGGTGTCGCTCCCAGACTTTTACAACATGATCGGTGGGTTTTCTCTGGCATCTCCCGTTTCCACCGCCCTTTCATTCCGGTGGTGCTCCATACACACCTTGCTTTAACCTGATCGACTCTCAAGACCTTGATGTTAAGAGCCACCTTAATCTCTTCACTCACTCAATTAATCTACTTTGTTTTCATATCCCTCGATTTTAATTTTTAATTCCCCCTGGAAACACCAATAAAAAACACACTGACGATTTTTTAATTAGAACGTGCGCCCTTTGTATTATGCAGACTGAAGCCACTCAACTTACCTCGGCAGATCGCACACGTTTATTTTGTGATATTTTTTTACCGNAACCTGATCGACTCTCAAGACCTTGATGTTAAGAGCCACCTTAATCTCTTCACTCACTCAATTAATCTACTTTGTCTTCATATCCCTCGATTTTAATTTTTAATTCCCCCTGGAAACACCAATAAAATACACACTGACGATTTTTTAATTAGAACGTGCGCCCATTGTATTATGCAGACTGAAGCCACTCAACTTACCTCGGCAGATCGCACACGTTTATTTTGTGATATTTTTTTACCGTACTGCAGGTTTGAAATTCAAAAATATTTTATTCATTTCTACAAAATAATATTCACTTTATATGTTCTTGCTGATTTTTCTGCAGAATAATGTACGCAACAAATCATCCAAATCCCTTATTTACATCAATCACGTTGCTATAAAGCAAAGTTAAAGAAAGGAAATTTTTATTGTGACAACCACAAAATATTTACACAGAGGCAATGAAAACCACTCCTTGACATAAATTTTGCACGTATTATAAATACATTTCGAAAATTTAAACGAATTAGCAGGCACATTAAAAAATTGTATGTAAAATATTTCAGTTTCACAGTATGTTGCAAACACATAGGTTGTACGAAGGAGCCACCGTAAATTTTTGCATGTCTTATATAAACATTTATCTAAACCGCACGTGTAATACGATAGGACACGTACAATACTTGCCAGGTGGGATAAACGTGCAATAGGTATGTCGAGAAATTGTGTGGGACAGCAGCTACTTACGACTGACGGAGTTTCGAAACAGCCGGATATTAGATTCGCGAGAGGCAGGCAGGAAAGCCAGTTGAGCCAGTAGTACGACTGTAGGGAGATAAAAATGAACGCAGAGAAAAGCCAGGTTATAGTACTTAATGGCATACCAAAGTATGAGGCTAAACCACAAAAATGTAACAACACAGAAATTCCTTTTCCTAACTGCGCTTAATATCTAGGATTTATAATATATAAAAATAAACTACACTGGGATGTTTACATTGAACATACTAAACATCTAGCGTAGGCAAATTAAATAAGTTATATCCTCTGCTTAAATGTAACAGGTTAAAAAAAATTCTTAAATAGTTAATTTACAATTAAATTCCCCGCTCAGCTCTCATGTACGGGAATTAAGTGTGAGGAAATGATCAACAGCCAGGCGGGATAGGCTAGCTTTCCCCAACCTGGGCTCGAGACGCGATATACCAATGGGAGGACAAGGGCCCTCACAAAGGCTTGTACTTCCATCAGCTGGTTGGCTCTTCGAAAGATGATCTGCTTGATTGTTGTCTTTCCACTTCTGTCGCTAGATGTACAAAGAAAGTACTCTCGCCATCGCCCTGGCTTTTTCTTTTGTCGTTAATTTCCACAATTTGTTCCGCAGAATAAGCAGTGCTACATAAAAGTAAATTCACGGTGGTCTGGTTCCGGACGATCCCCCAAAAGAACATAAAGAGGGAGGATTCTTCAATCGCCAGGCAGGCACCGGCTTCCTTGTCCATCGTCCAGCAACATGTGGTAGCTTCAGTAGTGCACCGTTTCTCTGTCGCCAACATTTCTAGACTTTAGCATAAAAAAGTGTGCTATCCGTAAGTCATTTACGTGTCCTGCAACTAACAACCCTACATTGTCGCCTTCGTTTTCAGTTGTTTCAAGAGAGTAGCTTGGAATGTTACGGAATAGAGGCTTATTCTTCTTGGTGACGAATCAAGCTTTTATTTTGGGAACAGATAAATACCGGGACAGAGTTTGAAGGCTCGCAGGTGAACGCCACAATCCCTGCACACGTCCCCTTCTACTGGCGTACTGTTCTAAGGAGCCATCGTATAAGAAAATTGCTCTCTAATGATACGGTTTTCTTTTTGGTCAACTAAGCACTTTTGAAATCAATGCAATGCAAACTGTGTAATCTTCCACCATAAGTTAAATTAACGTTGCCGTATGCCTAATCACTTTTTAAATGCCTCAGTTAAGCCAAACTGTGAAATTATTATCCAAGTAAATAGTTTACAAATTTACTAACTCTTACCCTTAAGTTCATAAAAAAAAATCGAAACGAACTTTTTCAGATTTCACAAATGTTTACCTATCACTTTTCATTCAACGCCAGCACTTGCATCTACTTTCCCTGCACCATGGCCAACATTACTGGGCTCATGGAAATCAGTCTGCCCGTTAAAATATATGCAGATGGGGATAGTGATAATTTTTGAAGGTTGGATTCCAAAAGTGCTCTCTTTACTGTGAAAAACATTTTGTGATACGGATTTCACCGAATGCACAACTGCATGTTGAAGACAAATTACGGCTTAACAGGCTACCTTTCCAGTCTGACGGCCTAGGAGCAAGTTCTCAGGACGATAAAGCTCGCACATGAACCACTATGGTTTCTAAACAATGTTTACGTCACATATCAACACTTCTCTGGCATAAAGAACTTTTGTGTGACCAGATGGGAAGCCAGCTTCCTCCATGTAGAAATGTTCTTGATTTGTAACACAATTTGCTTTAAAAAAGCCTTTGGGATTAATATACCGCAGGACAGCGTATCACGACTATATTATTGAACCCCCGATACTATCGGCGCATTTATACAGGAAGAAGACGGTCCGACGTGCTAAATATGCCGTTTGAGCCGCAGTTTGACGGAATATTTTCCTCCTGCTGTACAATCTAATTACAGTACCTATGAACTAACAAAATAACGCTTTAATGCAACGGTTTCTTATTCGTGCTCAAATATTAGCAACGAGTCAAGAAGAAAAGCAATTTTTCTCCAGAAAATGTTCACATTTTCGTATATTTTAATACAAATATAAATGTTCGTGTGTTTATATAAAAATTCCATATTTATAAATATTCCCAATAATAATGCAATCCATTCCTTTTTGTTATCGTGCCTTTATATGCCTAAAATAAACAACTTTGTTTTATTTAACATATTGTGATAATTACACAAAGGAGACAAAAGTAATGGGATAGCAATATGCAAATATACAGATGACAGTAGTATCGCGTACAAAATGTATAAATGGGCAGTACATTAGTTGGGCTTTCATTTGTAGTCAAGTGATCAATGTGAAAAGGTTTCTGACGTGATTATGGCCGCACGACGGGAATTAACAGACTTTGAACGTGGAATGGTAGTTGGAGCTAGAAGCATGGGACATTCAATTTCGGAAATGGTTAGGAAATTCAAGATTCCGAGATCCACAGTGTCAAGAGTGTGCCGAGAATACCTAATATAAGTCATAACCTCCCACCATGGACAACGTAGTGGCCGACTGCCTGCACTTAATGACCGAGACCAACGACGTGTGCGCAGAATGGTCAGTGTTAACAGACAAGCAACACAGCGTGAAATAACCGTAGGAATCAATGTGGGACGTACGACGGATGTGTACATTAGGATAGTGCTGCGAACTTTGGCTGTACTGGGCTATGCCAGCAGAAGACCGACTCGAGTGCCTTTACTAACAGCACGACATCGCCTGCAGTGGCTCTCCTGGACTCGTGACCATATCGGTTGAACACTAGAAGATTTTCGGTCAGATGAGTCCCGATTTCAGTTGGTAAGAGCTNGACTCGAGTGCCTTTACTAACAGCACGACATCGCCTGCAGTGGCTCTCCTGGACTCGTGACCATATCGGTTGAACAATAGAAGATTTTCGGTCAGATGAGTCCCGATTTCAGTTGGTAAGAGATGATGGTAGGGTTCGAGTGTGGCAAAGACCCCACGAATCCATGGACCCAAGTTATCAACAAGGAACTGTGCAAGCTNTGATGGTAGGGTTCGAGTGTGGCAAAGACCCCACGAATCCATGGACCCAAGTTATCAACAAGGAACTGTGCAAGCTGGTGGTGGATTCATAATGGTGTGGGCTATTTTTACATGGAATGGATTGGGTCCTCTGATCCAACTAAACCGATCATTGCCTGGAAAGGGTTATGTTCAGCAACTTGGTGACAACTTGCAGCCATTCATGGACTTCGTACCCAAACAACGATGGCATTTTTATGGATGACAATGCGCCATGTCACCGAACCACAACTGTTTGCGATTGGTTTGGAGAACATTCCGGACAATTCCAGCGAATGATTTTTCCACTAAGATCGCCCGACATGAATCCCATCGAACATTTATGGGACATAATCAAGAAGTCAGTTCGTGAACAGAATCCTGCACTGGCAACACTTTCGCAATTATGGACGTCTTTAGAGACTGCATGGCTCAATATTTCTACTGGGGACTTACAACGACTTGTTGAGTCCATGCCACGTCGAGTTGTTGTACTTTGTCATGCAAAAAGATGTCCGACACGATATTAGAAGGTATCCCATGCCTTTTGTCGCCTCAGTGTATAAGAATTAAAATCAATTAATAAAAACAAAAATTAAAAATATTATATTTAATAATTGGGTAGCTAAATTCGAGAATAAAATTGGTAAGAAATTGTTTTAGTATCAAATTAGAATCTTAATGTAATATTATAAAATTTTCAGAAAAATGCAATATTTATTTTCTGTTCGTAGCGAACGTAAACTTCAAAAAAGTGAATTTAGGCTAATTCCAAGAAGCATGTCAATGAACATAATAAAAATACCAAATTAATTTTTGCTATACTACAAGGATTTGTTTCATATGCTAGAGTCTGTAATGTTGCCCATGGCAGTCATAGTTTCTTTATACTCAATTACCTATGTCATTTTAAATANCATATGCTAGAGTCTGTAATGTTGCCCATGGCAGTCATAGTTTCTTTATACTCAATTACCTATGTCATTTTAAATAGAATTTTATATGCCGTATAGTAAGTGTATTGCAATTTAAAGTAAAAATTATCATTGTAATCCAAGTTCACCGAAACTATTTTAAGACCAATTTTCTTAACTATAAGAATGTTTTTTTTTATTCTTCCATTTCAATACTTATTTACTGTACATATGTTTGTATTGTAGTTGTCGTTATAGTATATTTNTTTTTTTTTATTCTTCCATTTCAATACTTATTTACTGTACATATGTTTGTATTGTAGTTGTCGTTATAGTATATTTATATATTTGATATTTTGATGATCTCTTACATTGTTTATGATTATCTTATTCCAAGTATGTATGAAACTGGTATATAAATAATCACGTTCTTAATTCGAGGCCCTAACTCGTCTCACAAAGGACGCTGGTAAAATAAATTTTGGTTGGCGAATGACTCGTAGGGGCTACGAAACTTGCCCTTATGTTTTAATTTAGGTCACTTATAATTCCTAGCGCGTATGAAATTCTCATAGAATCTATTTAAAACAGTCGAGTGTAACGTGCTTGAGGCAAATGAGGAAAGTTAGGATAGCGTACGATGGTTTTACCAAAAATATGTCAAATTCCCTCATACACAAAATGCATTATAAATCTAAAAATTAAATCAAATGCCTTCATTAAGTCTGCATTTACAGCTTAAATATAAATCCACGACAGAATAGATTAAAACACTTNATTAAATCAAATGCCTTCATTAAGTCTGCATTTACAGCTTAAATATAAATCCACGACAGAATAGATTAAAACACTTAACTTGCTTAGAAGGACAAAACACAATAATTAAATGTTACAATAAACCCTGAATGCGTAACTATATACACAAAGGGNAACTTGCTTAGAAGGACAAAACACAATAATTAAATGTTACAATAAACCCTGAATGCGTAACTATATACACAAAGGGAACTGTGCTCCTTCGCTGACTTTCGCATCAATAGGCAGTTCAGTATGTTGGACAAAGAATAATTAAGCTTTAGAGATTGCTTCCTCATACGTGTACGAATCCATTAAGAAGAAACCTTTTCGAAATGCAAAATGGCATGGATTCCTCAATATATCTTAAAGGGCATCCGCATTTGTCACATCGCTCATATTGTAATACGTTTTGGCTATTTTTATTTTAAAAATACAATGGAGTATCACGAAAATGTAAGTCGAATATTTGTTGCAAATTTATAAATTTTATTATTGAAACATAAATGTGGTTGCTGAAAAGTGTCAATGTCAGCAAAAATCGTTTAAGTACGCGTAGCTCTCTGCTTACGATATTTATTATCCTGTAAAAAATTGTTTTAATCTACAGTGACAATGCTGTGTCTTTTCTAAACAGATTCCTGTATTCAAACCCTGTTGTTGCCATTTAAAATTCTGAGTTAACAGAAGACACCCGACTCTTGTATATGCNAGATTCCTGTATTCAAACCCTGTTGTTGCCATTTAAAATTCTGAGTTAACAGAAGACACCCGACTCTTGTATATGCTATTCTCCATCGCTGGCGCAAAGCTTCCTTATTGCCTGGCATGACCTTCAGGCGTTTAAATGTGTTAGTTAGGGGGCCTCTTATACTAATATATCAGCGTGGTATTTTTATCTAAATACCATATAAGCAAATGCCTAAAAATTTCAGAATTTTATTTTCTATATTGAATTACTGACCGGGTTAAGCGGGGTAAAAAATTGTTTCATGTATCTTCAATGCCGCTTGAATATTATGGAAAATTGCGGTACTTTTCACATCAGAAGATGATGTATGCAAGCAGCTAAAAATTAATTTAGTATTCCAGATAAACGTTGAAATTCCGCGGGATGTTCGGAGATGCGTGACCTCGAGCATGAGCTCGTTTTGATTTCGGTAATCCACTAATTCGAGTAAAAATCCAAATTCTGGGCCGCTTTAACAACGGAAATAAACTAAATAGTTTCAATATATTATAAACAAACTTCCTAAGGAAAATTCCAAGTAAGAAATCTTTCTTTACGTTCAACCGACCAAAAAATAAAATTATATTTCTGAGCAGGCAAAACGTCCGGTAAAGTTAGTAATTTATTAAACTACCCTACACTGTACCTATAATCCGAAATTATTTATAAAAAATTTATTAAGGCGTTGCTATTCCAATCTAGTTAGAGAGAAAGCAACATAACCTGTCTGAAAACATGCACATAAAACCACAAAGTAAAATAATTTTATTATAAATTCATTGATCCAATAAGAGAAAGTACTATAGTGGAAAAAAGGTGTATACTTCCTCTGATAGCTAAATTAACCTTTAAGTGTTATAAGTTTTTATAACGCTTAATATTTAACATGAGTAAACTAACCTTCTGTCATTATGCACGAATACTTTGTCATGCACCGCCTGGGGAAATTGATCCATATGTAAGTATTTCAATAATTTGTATATACTAAATTCAACTCCATATATTTTAGGTATTTATGATGTCTGCACATATAACAAATATAACCTCTCCATTTTTATTGTCACATGGAATTATGAGGTCAACTGATTCCTACATGCGGGAAGATTTCTTTCCTTTTGTATCCCGAAAACCGTACTTCTTTCTGCAGTTTATTCACGTCACTCACAATTCAAACGGCAAAACATTTGTAGCAGATGAATAGTCTTAAAGCATTTAAAATTCAGAAACACGGATTACTATAAACTAATATTTATATACACCTGTATCTATGTATATACAATATATTTTATATATTTTCCTGTATTACTTCGCAATAAATATGTATTTTACTGTGTGTCGTAGACGTCAATTTGAAAGACTAATATAAATGCTCTAGGGCTAGCAAATTTATGTTTCGATGTAAAATTTCAACCAGCAATTTAAAAGGTTTAATTTTATTTTCCATGGGGTGATTAGTTCCTACGATGGATTGGCATCTAAAGTGAACCAAAACAATATCTGGCCAGTTTGAGTAATTGAGCGACGTTTGCCTACAGGTGCATGAGCTTTCTATCTATCATCCCAGGCAACTCGTCTGTAAGCCTACTTTTCTCAGAGTTGACTGGACGTTCACTGGTTTGGAGACGAACTTATATCATTGATATTTTGTGATATTGTTACAATATCTGACAAAATCGATGGGCTAAACCAGGTTTGTTAAGGAATGGAGTTTTTAATTAAATAAAAGATTTAATTATAAATTCCTAATTTTATTTACAAGAAATACAAACATAATTCTCCCTGCTCATAATCTAACAATACATTGCAATCACTTGCTGTTTACAACAAAATAATACAATAAATAAAATGTACATCTCACTGGTAAACAAGATTTTTAGCACAAGAAGGACAATGGTGGGTCTTCCTAACAGAACTTTTCACGCTTATTTCAAATATGCAATAGGTTTATCTCCATCACGCAAAGTTTCAGTGTTATTCTAAAAACAAGATAAACCAAAAGTCACTTTTTTTTTTACTGTAAACTTGAATGTAAGTGTTTATAATTCCCATCATGTTAATTGGAATTTGAAAACAATTTATATCTCGTTTGACATAGAATGGAACACGTTTTTACATGACGTAGACTTTAATCGTTATTCCTCATATGTGGTAAATAATATACATACAAATTGTAAATTCCCTCAAAATTTTGGCGGTATTTTAACTCTCTCTACACTCTATCAAAATATTTATATCGCAAAAACTACGAAGAGCAACTTCGGACACATGAAACGAAATAAAACATGACTCTTCACAGGATGATTCACTCATTACAGTCACCAAGTAGCTTGCTGCATCTTGCAATCAGTGTAGTTGAGACACTCGCTCTGTACGCATGTATTTGTGTTAGTTCTGTTTTCTCTCCTATATGCTGAAAATCTCTCGTACAGCGTAGGTGTGTTGTGTCCTAAATATGCCGATAAAGTGGGTAAAAGATCCGAGTAGCTGTTTCTGCTATGTGTGTAAAGAACTTACGTTTAAAGCGGGAAAATTATAGTTGACACCAATGGTTAAAAACTGTTATGAATTGTATTTTCCGTGTAAAGAAAGTGGGTGATCAGGAGAATAAATGGGCCCCTCAGTCTGCTGTTCAACGTGAGTGAAACGTCTAACGCGTTGGGGTAAGGGTAAGCACCACATTACATTTACAGTACCCATGGTGTGACGTCAACCAAAATATCACTCCTCTGACACTATTATTTCTGTCTTACAACGATAATAGGAATTAGTGGTAAGTCAAAACAAACAGTAAAGTACCCTCATTTGTCATCTTCTATGAGGCCCGTTCCCTACAGTAAGAATTTACCTTTTCCACAATCTCCAGCAAATGTATCTGTGGAAGAAGTATGTGAAGATGAATCTGTTATGGAAATGTGGCAAGTATATAATCCAGTTAACCTCACATGATAACGCAAGGCTAATTAAATGAGCTTGTCGATGATTTGAACTTGTCAAAACAAACAATCGAGCTTTATGCTTATCGTCCAAAAGATTGGAACCTCTTACTTGTAGAAACAAAAGTGTGTTCCTTTCGCAACCGCCAGAAAAAAAAAGGAATATTTATTTTCTGAAGTAGGTATGCTAGTGTACTGCAGTGAAGTTTGTACTTTGATGGAAGAACTTTATCATGAACATGTAACTTCAGAATGGAGACTTTATTGATTCTTCAAAAACCAGTCTGAAGGTCCTCTTGTATAACGGCAACACATATCCTTCTGCGCTGTTATTTTATTGAACCAACATGAAGAATCATACGAAATCATCAAAATATTATTGGAAAAAATTCAGAACGACAATGTTATTTCGCTGTTAACCGGTTTGCAGCTCTGCTATACTAAATTTTGCGGCTTCCTGTGTGAGTAAGACAGTAGGGAGAGGACAGACCTATTCATCAAAAGGGAATGGCCAAAGCGTGAATCGGTAGTGCATGGGCATAAAAATGTTGCGCATCCTGCACTTGTTAGATCTGACCGGATTCTTTTGCCGTCACTACATATTAAATTGGAAATTTAAGAAAAAATAATGCTACTGGTAATAATAGTGCAGGGTTCCTATACTTCAAAGAAAAATTTCCTTGTGTCAGTGACGCAAACATCAAGGAAGGAATTTTTTGTGGGTCCACAAATTAGAGCTTTGTTCTCAGATGGGAATTTCGAGGAATTGCTGAGCCCAGTTGAAAAATCTGCGTGGAGGGCACTTAAAGATTGTGTGCATCATTTCTTAGGAATTCATAAATCCCCCACGTATCGTGATGTTGTGAGGGACCTTTTGCAATCATACAAACAATGTGTAAAATTACCATAAAAATAAATTTCCTACACTCACACCTTGATTTCTTTCCTGACTGTCTGGGCGTCGTAAGTGACGAGCATGGGGAATATTTTCACTAGCAAATATCTATCACAGAATAGCGGCATTATCAGATATCAACTTATTTCAGTGAACGTGCACTGTAGGACGCTATAAGGGTGATGGTACAAACTCTTGAACATCCTACACGTGTATATCCGTCACTAGCGAACCGGCACGGCTTCGCCCGGTAACAATTTAGTTTTTACACCGATACCTTGAAAGAAAAAAATTATTACTGTGGCTCACCATTACAAGATAAATATATGCTATTGCGGGCTTTTCTGTAGAGCGTTCTGAGAGATACAATTCTGTATCACATTAATTTCTTGTATCTCTTGTGGTTTAGTCAGCGCAAGTTATGTAGGCGCCCCAAAGCGGTGTTTTACGACTTGATTACAAACGGTTTGACATTTCTCTACTATCCTTACATTAAATATAAATCAAGAAACGTTCTAAATGAAGATTAAAATAGCATCAAAATCCATCAAGTAGTTTAGAAGTACTAAGCGAATACGCAGACAGACGTGGATAAGCGTCTATCTTTTATACTACATATTTAGAGATGATGAGCCAATGGAGAAAGTTGGTGGTCTCGAAATGGACATGATAGAAAGAGTCTATGATGGATGTAAGTGAGGTTTCTTATCAGTTAAACGTGCCTCGGTTAACTGTTAGCGATTTTATAGTAAAGTGTAAAACGTTGTACACTCTAAATTCGAATCAGTAGAAAATCACTGAACTGTAGTCGAATTCAACTACTCNCTAAATTCGAATCTGTAGAAAATCACTGAACTGTAGTCGAATTCAACTACTCGAATGAGTGAAAATGGCTCCACTTAGAATAGGTGGAAAACCATTGGTGTTTCAGCAAACAATTTCACTGATTGAATAAGTAACAGCCAACCGCATGCAGCGAATTTAATATTGGTTTTATTTAATTTAGCTAAATAATTACTATAAATAAACAGATAAAGATTGTCACTGTTAATTTTGTGCAATTTATTGAAATATAAATAATTTAAAGGTGTTCGCTGTGCCCACGATTTGAACCTACAGCGCATCTCCGCCAGCCCGTTATGTTACCATATCAGCTATCAAGCCATCGATTACTGTGAAGAAAAAAAAATTGATATTACAGTTTTGTCTAAATACGTAGCTTTAAATTGTACGCCGTTTCTTTTCGTTTTATTTCAAATGGTAACATTAGGGTTTTAATACAAATAGTAAGTATGAATGCACTCATTTCACCACAAATCATGCAATTTCAACCTTCAAACCGAGCGCTATGATGATTATGTGGAAACGAAATGAAAGTCACAAAAACGAAATGAAAGACTGAATGTTTGTGTTACCTAGTAATATGGTATAATAGGCGACGAACCCCATATAAATCAATACATTTTTGGGGGGGTTTTATTAGGTTCTGTGCTTTTTCATTTGATAAACCTTATTTAACTGATCCATAAGTCAAAAAACAAATCACAGAAAAACAGGGGATGAAATTGTTTATTTGTTAGTGGAAAATGTTACTAAATCATTAAGTGAAGGAAAATAAGACAGGTGCGGTTAACTGATTTAAACAGTGACATTCTCACTGATTCAAATTTAGACTGTAGAAGAATTTTCCTAAACATCTCTCTTAGGCCAAAGAAACTGACTATAACGAATGGGATAACTGTGAAGTGTATTCTGCGAACACAGTCATTGCAACGAATGCTGGGGATTTCAGCTGTAGAAGCTCAGATATATGCCATTGGTAGTATTTTCCTCCGGGAGATGAAATAAATTGATTTTCATAGTGGTATAGTGCAGCCAGGAAGCCAAGTATCACACAAAACAAACCCTAACGTCGATTTAAATTAAACAAACAACATAATAACTGGACTGTGCAGCAGTGAAAGAAGGTTTTGTGAGTTACTAGTCACGATTCATGATCTGGATCTCGAATGGATTTGAGTGGACCTGGCACATGCCTGGTGACCAGTATTAACCTGAATGTGTTTTTTCAACATTGAAAATTTGGCGCCATCGCTGTAATGGTCTGGAATTATTTTTCTTTTCCTGGGCTATTAAATACTGTATATGCCAAGACATTTTGGACAATAAACTGTTTCTCATATGATGGCAACATTTTGTGATAAATGAAATATATGAAATTTTGTTACTATTGCAAAAAAATATTTTGTGTAATTTTACGAATATTTTTTAAATAATTTTATCACAATTTTTTTTGTTCGAAGTAGGTTTTGAATCTGTATAGTCTTTTCACTATTTTAATACGCTTTCATGAACACATTTTTTATTAAGAGACACAGACTTCGCCTGATAAGATTGGTAACGCTTAACGTCCGACGTGTGTCGAATGTCAGCAGTTAAAATTCCCGAACGGCGCATGCCTTGTTTCTCAAATATTTTATACACAAACAAATTTTTTCGACTGGCAAACGAAGGCATAGTAAAATTGACCGATATCTTGGAAATATCGATTGTAAAACATACGTTTGTTAAGGATTCTGCCTTTCGGTACATGTACTTACACTCGGTAGTCGTAATTGTTTATTACTCATTACGCAATTACGTCTAATTATATATAATTTTCCTCTACTGTTTTCGAACCAAGGACCGACTGACTCCTCAACCCTCCTGGTCCAACCATTAACACCCCCCCCCCTT